>JAYESA010000008.1:206648655-206743655 GCA_036927795.1 Iris macrosiphon
CACCAATGGAGATGAAGGCACCTTTTCTGTGGCATCCACATCCTTCTCAGCAGACCGATTCTTTGAAGTCCTTGTCAGAACATAAACTGCACATCAACAACAAAAGATTTCAGTTAAATAGAAAATATGTATTACCATTAGAAGCAATGGTCTTAAAGTATCCTTCTCTTTCATCAACTACGCATCACTTGTTCAGCAATATTACTGATGATATAGCTAGTATCATTTGACAAATAGATGCAAAAGTCAAACAGTCCTTAACTGATTAAATGTGTCAAGACTAATTTAAAGTTTTGCATATTTGTAGTGAATAAGATCACCGTTTTTCACAATTTAACACTTTCTTTTTGTCCACAAAGGATGAGGTTGAGAGAATGATACTCGGCATAAGTTTTGTTTTAATAAGCTAATTGTATCCAATAATTAGAAAATATTAGCTGACTAAAACAACTTTCTTAAGAAAAAAAAAAGGCATCTTCTTGCAGTTCTAACCCCCCCCCCCCCCCCCCCCCCCCCCAAACATTCATCAACCATCAAAGACCTACTACCACAAAATCAAATAATTAACATTTACATAAGTGTTAATTTTTGTATAATCAATTTCCACAAGACAATAATTTAAATCCAGATTTGCAAGAAGCAAAGATGTTAGTTATATCAAGCAAGTATGTCAGCAATAGCATTCAATAACTCCAAAACCAGTACAAAGTGATGCTCAAGGATCCAGAAATAACTAACAAATCACTATGCACGAATGATTAAGTAGATACTTATTTTTATTAAATATCTAATCTTCAGGATGTAAATCAGTGTGCACCGATAAACTAATAGTCTAAACATAAAACTATATAAATTAATTAATTAAAAACATGCATAAAATGATTAATTATAACAAGAACACAAGAAACCCTTCATACCAAGTCTTTGAGGTCAGCTTCACAAATCCTTTATTTTTCATTCAGCTCTAAAAGGTCAAATCGAAACCACCATAAAAGCAAATCAATGAGATCATGAACAACAACACGTCCTTTATCCTAGTCTTTGGGGTCGACTTCAGGAATATATCCTTTTCCATTAAGCGCGACAAGCGAGTATGTGATGGTTGAACACCTTGAACAATGTTCCATCATTAGTTCATCAATCAGTTTGAACTTGAATATGTCCACGTCCAAACCACATTTCAAAAGATGGGTTCTCATCCTATCCTCCACTAAAGTAACCTCCAACAGTCCAACCCCCCTCATTTCACATGTCGATAGATAAAATCGCTAAAAAAATGTTGTTTCAATTCATAATTTCACATCACGTTACTGCAGGACCTATGATGGAGGACCAGTTTGCATGTGTTGAATCTATTCCAAGATTGGGTCCAACTTAATCACTTTTAGACATTGGGTTTATTTTAGTTCGGTCCTTTTTCCCCTTTTCTTTTTCTTAAGTTGCTTTAATTTGGTTGAGTCACGATCATGATTATTGTAATCTTTTTTAGATAGGATTTTCCATCGGTGTGTTGCGGCGAGCCAACATCAATATATTCACTTCCACAAAGCTATGCTAATTGTAGGAAGATACCTATAATATTTTCCATACATCACAATCAAACAACCAACTAAATGAAAACTAGTTCTACTTTCCTATACTTTCCAAGTTTCCCTCTTACTTTCCATTTGTCGAACAGTCCCTCTGCTTGGCAATGGTGTTTTCACCGATTTTGGGAGATTTTTGAGCCGGTCGTTTATTAAGTGCTTAAAAAAAATTGCTCGGTTAGTTTTTTGAGTCACTAGTTTTGGTTGGCTCAAAAACTCTCCAAAACCAGTGCATTATATTTTGAGCGTCTTTATAAACGTCCTAAGTCGGCATGTTTTCCTTATCAAAAAACATAACTACAACTACTAATACCCTACCATATTTCTTATTTCTTATCTTTCTTTCTCTTGAGGTCGACGGCTACTTCCTCCAAAAGGTGAGTTTTTAAAATTTTACAGTCCACTTGATGTGGTAGTGAATGCTTTGCTCTCAACATTCAAAATTTACCACTTGCCAAACTATTTTATGATTGCAAGTTATATGAGTGTATAAGCTATTGTTGGGAGGGCAATGATCTAATATTTCTTTGGGAGAATTTTTGTTTATATATGGGCATATAAATAATTTTATTGTTTTAAAAAACTTTCAGAACTGCTCGTTAATAAATTATCAAGCATGGGTTAGATTGGTTTAAAAGCGGCTACTTAAAACCACAAAAAACCGGACACCTCATAACCGGTACTTTAAAAACACCTTGTAACCGCTATTCCAACAATTGCCAAGCAGACCCTTAGAGCCTTTCTAAACACCATCCAAATACCTTTAAAACAACCCTAGACATTGCCTACCTTGAGCCCCATGAAACCCTAACTCAAAACCTTAGGTTTTGCCCAAAATACGCTTCTTTTCTGATGCAAATGTCAAATTTAACCGTGTTGTCCAGACACCTTTATTATAGTGTAAAACCCTAAAAACAACCTTTAAGTCAATATCCATCAATGTTTCAAAAGTTCTAACCATGATGTCCAATACCCATATCTCTGATTTCTAAAATGTTGAATCTTTTTCTTCCAAAGATCAAATCAAGATCTTGGATATTGGATGGTGATTATATGTTGGACATCAGACCCAAAGGCATCGAAACAAAGGAACCATCTTCATAGATCATGATTTAGACATGTTTCAATTAAGTAGACATATCTCACCTAACAACCCTCAAGCAAGCGCTAACTTCGCTACATTGAATTAATTGCGAGTAAATATTGTGATATTTTAGGGTTGTCTAATGCTAGAATAGTAATAAGTTTCATTGCTGAATTTGCACATATCTTTGCATATCATATTAGTTTGCCCCATGGTATCTTCTATCCTTCAGGTTCCCTTTAGGTCTCGTCATGTGTCCACCTTCGGAGGGGGGAACCTTACATACAATTTAATATGTTATGATAAGATCCCATCCGTTTGATAGTTGTCCTAATAAAAAACTATAGTACTTATGGCAGATGGAGCGAAAATGAGTATTGAAACATTTAAGTTATATTACAGTCAAAATGATCATTAACTTACGTTTGACAATGATAAACTTAGATGTGACTATTCTTATCAAAACAAGGTGCCCTATAAATGTATGAAACCTACCCTTCTTAAAGTTATTCAAGACTCCAAAATCTTAATCTTCTTTCAGAAGAGGAGATATTTCTGATATAATTCTAGACTACTAAAATGATTAACTTCACTAGTACCCTCTCTTCAACCATATTATAACAGATAATGTAGATATAGCAATGGCTAAAGATTGAGTTCAAAATTTCAAACCAAAAGAAAACGTAGTAAACAATAACATTTCTGGTAAAATGATTAAAATCGCACTTAAGAACAACAACAACAAAGTCGGTGTCCTTAAGTTTGAGGCCAGCTACATGAATTCATTTCTTCTGCTACGCTCTACTGAGAACCATCTCCAAATTTTAATGACAATATATGTTTTCAGGAAATAACATTATATGTGATTCCATGATTTCTTTCTAACAATATACTTTGTATAAAGCTTTCAGCAATAACATTCAATATGCAATCAAACAACCATTAAAGTTAGGTGAAAAGGCAATACAATGTTAAATCATAGTCGATTTACACAGAATGGAAGGAACTGCCACATTCACATAAATTACTAAGGGTTAGCCTGCCACGTTGAGCTGAGTGCTATTAATTGGATATCTGGATTGTCAAATGATGATTCCTTCTCCATAAACTTTTTTGCTCGAGAAAGAAGTCTGGTGCTTCTTCTGAGTAGCATAAATCACAAAGCATTTCAAGAGAAGTGGCTTAGATAGTTATGTATTTCTATTTTAAGTTTCATATGGTGTTCCAATATCCCATAAGGTTTTAGATACAAGAACTAGTATATTCTCATGAAGTAAGCTTCAAACTTCATATTTTGGACATTTACCAAAAACAAAGTATCACAAAGATGTAACCCTACTACTAAAGCATGTGTAGAATCTGAACCATCGAGAACATACATAATACGACTATACAAGGTGTATTGTTGTCGTAATAAATGAAGGAAGACCCGCCTCAACTTTTATCTGCCAGAATTTACACTACGGCTGATGAATGAGAAAATTACCCACCTTTTTTGTTCTTAAAGCAAATACAGGATTGCTAAAACTTCATTGTCAAATTGCCAAAGAGAAAGAGAAGTTTCTCAAGGACTTTGTCTTTTATCTCATGTTCTCAGATGGTGAACCTATGGTTAACCCCTATATTTTAGACATTGGAGGAAGAAAAAAAAATCTTCTCTTCATATATCAAATTGGAGATGGTGTCGCGTGCTTATTCTCCATCATTAATCATTAACAAAGAAAGAAATCCCCCAGTCCTCCTTAAGTCACTAATTCGCTAAATGTGACTTTTAAAGGTTGAACTTCGTCCTTTTACGTTCTTCTTGCTTATGTTCGACTCCTTGCAAATTCTTGTGTATCTTCTAAGATTCTTCTACCTATTGAGTAGCATTATTCGTCATTCTGATCAGAAAATCATGAATTGGGACCTAGTTGGGTAGGAGGTATGTTAGGCAGCACTGTGTCGTTGAGTCGTTTAATTATAAGATATGATCCTTATACGAGAAAGTTTAATGCAAAAGACTAAACACTCACGAAGACTGTTAAGAACTTGAAGGAAAAGAGAGACTCGGTACAGTACAATGTGCAGAACAGTCATGACGTATGAATATGAGATGGCATCCGGATTACAGGCCCAACATTCAAAAAAAAAAAAGAGTTTGTTGTCAATGCGCATAGGGACCATAAACTAATACAATTTTGGACTTGAGGGATTCAGCGGTTATACAACAATGACAACGACAGTAAAGCCTTTATCCGAATTCCTTTTGGGCTGGTTGCATGAATCTATTTTCTCCATTCAACTCTTTGAGGGTCATTTCCTCGATTAGGCAAGTCTCACTGCTTTTTAATATCTTTGATCCGTGATTTATCGGCCTAGATTTTTCTATAATGGCACCTTTAAGTTAACTAGACTGCAATCTTAACGCTTATAATGACTGTCTGGAAATCTTTGTTGCATATGTCCAAACCATCTTAAAATATATATTCCCACAACTTATCTGCAATTGAACCCTTATTAGATCCATCTAGTACCACCACTAATTTGTCTCAACGTTCTCACTTTAAGTACAAATACTTTAACATTTGTCTCTTAATTTCCCAAAATTTAGATCCACAAGGCATAGCCAGTGTATAGCATCCTTGCTTTGAAGTTTTAAGGGTGTCATAGGATTGCGTATTTCTCCATCAGCACTTCTCCGCTTGAACTATTGTGTTTTGTTTCTAAAAACAATGTCCACAATTCGACTAAGCCATGAAAAGGGTCAACTCTTCCCCTAGTCTTATTAGTTATATACTCCATACATTCAATCCTGCTCTGATTAGTTATGAACCATTAACTTTCTAAAGTTTATCTCCACATTTCTACTCTAGAATTAATGTCTTTGCCAAAACTCATCAATTTAGACTATTGCTGACAAATAGCATAGTGCGCTTCCCAAGTCCCTCCATAACTATAGCTAGAGATGTATGTTCTTAGACTTTTTCTATAGGCACTACATTTTTTGCTTAGGCTAGTCCATTTTTTTTTTGAGTTATTTACAAGTTAGCCATCGGAAAAAGTTGCTCCAGACTAGTCCAATTTTTTTTCCAGGACTGTCACAATGTTGACAGTCCTTCCACAGTCCTAAAAGAAGGAGAAGAAGAAGAAGCAGCAGCGACGAGGGGGCGGGCGGCGAGGGAGAGGACGACAGGGTGCGAGGGCGGGCGGCAGCGAGGGCGGGCCGGGGTGAGTCGCGCGTGGCGAGACGCATCGCGCGGGGGAGGGCTGCGCGGCCTCCGGGAGATGAGCTGCGGCTACCGGCCTTAGGCGGCGGCGGCTACCGCTGCTGCTGCCTCCTCCTCCCTCCTCCTCCATTCTCCTCCTTCCTCCTCCATTCTCCATTCTCCATTTTCCTCCTTCTTCCTCCGCCTCCTCCCTCCTCCTCCTCCCGCCGCCTCCTCCTCCGACGACATTAGGGTTAGGGTTTGGGTTTGGGAATGGAGGGATTGGACTGTCCTGAGTAAATTTTGGACTGTCCCGAGTAAAAATAATATAAAAACCTGGGTTGTCCTGAAGTAATGGACTGTCCTAAACAAAATCTGTAGTGCCTATAGAAAAAACCATGTTCTTATTGACCCTTGATGCAAGAATATTTGGTCATATACAATATGAGTACGTCTTTTCCAAATCTACGGAGACCTCGTGCACATCCCTCCTCTTTTCTCTAACTCTCTACCAATATCCTTAACCTAGGAATCACGGACCCTCAAAAGTTTGGTATCCGTGTCCATGTCGCGTCGGGCGTCGTGTCGTACTGGTGTACGTGGCAACATAGTCCTCAGCGAACAGACAACTGTTCACCATGGTTGATATGCTGACCATAACCAGAGAAAAACTCTTCGCTGATCTAGACTTCAATCAAAGGAAGTAATAGATTGAACAATCATTCATCATTGACAGCTTTTTCCAATAATAATAGAAGTTTAAAAAGAATCGAGAAAATCATCCAAATATCTACGAAGAGAAAAGAAAAAGGAAAGAAGAGGGCGAGGGATGGGTGAGGGAAAAGATACCACCAACGGCGACATTGGCGGCGAGGAGGACGGGCAAAATCCGACGGATGAATGTCCTCTTTGCTGTTGCCGGTGGAACAGGAGGAGGAAACGAAGAAGCCATTGGTATCGAGAGGAAGGGAAAAAAGAAGACGGGGATTGGAAAAATAAAAATAGCTGCTTTTATTTTTGGCTTTTGATAAGGGCACTGCACATTTTACTCGGGGCTAGTCCATTAGAAATTTACAAAAAAATTACAAGTTTGTCATCCTAAAAGTTACTTGGGACTAGCCCAAATTGTTATAATCAGGACTGTCAAAATTTTGACAGTCCTACCACTTAGAAGGACTGTCAAAATTTTGATAGTCCTACAAACAATCAGGACTGTCAAAATTTTGACAGTCCTCATTTGGGGCTAGCCCAAATTGTTATAATCAGGACTGTCAAAATTTTGACAGTCCTACCACTTGGAAGGACTGTCAAAATTTTGGCAGTCCTACAAATTGTTAGGACTGTCATAATTTTGACAGTCCCACAAGCTATGTGGACTGTCAAAATTTTGACAGTCCTAATTTTAACCCACTGAAAATTTTATATAAAACTAGGACTGTCAGGATTTTGACAGTCCCACAAACAATGAGGACTGTCAAAATTTTGACAGTCCTCATTTTAATTGTCAGCATTTTTTTTAAAGTTTATTTCTATTTAGTTAGTTTTGGATTTTGATTTTTTTTATTTAGTTTAACATCCAAAATAGAATATGTTATCATTGAACAAAAAAAAAAAAAAAATCTACCGTACGAATATTACGTCTGCCGTCGATCAGACTTGCCATAACTATTTGTTTTCAAATCGTTTTTCGTCACACAATAGGTCGATTTGTATGTTTTCGACGAGAGTAACACAATTCGTGTAGAGAGAATTTCATCCGAAGTAAGACGTACATATTACAGGCAAAAATATAAAATATAAAACTTTAAAGTATCATAACTTTTGACTGGGAGATCGAAACAAGCTCCAGTTTGAGCCAAAATGACCGTATGGAAAAGTACTTCGGGATAAACTGTTTCACCGTTTGACGGACTTCCCAAATTTTTAGAATCGCAAAAAAACGATGTTTCGACCTCCAAATTTTACTTTTGGTAAATTTTTTTTTTTTATAAAATATTTTATGTACCAATAATAAATTTACTATTTTAAATAACAGAATACTTTAACAAATTTTAAGGATAGAAATTTTAAGGATATTTTGAAATTGGCCCCCCCCAACAATTAACAGAAAAAAAAAATTTAGGACTGTCAAAATTTTGACAGTCCTACCAATGGGAAGGACTGTCAAAATTTTGACAGTCCTACCAATTTGTAGGACTGTCAAAATTTTGACAGTCCTAAAAATTCAACATACATTTTTAGGACTGTCAAAATTTTGACAGTCCTTCCAATTGGTAGGACTGTCAAAATTTTGACAGTCCTAAAAATCAACATTTTGACAGTTCTTCTATTTTTTTATTTTCTTTTTTGGTTTTGACGGCGACGACGACGGGAGGCGCGGCGACGGGAGGTTGCGGTGGAGGACGGGGGAGGAGGCGGAGGAGGACGGCGGGAGGGGGGAGGGCTCCGGTCGGGTAGGGAGGGTTTGGAAGTAGTGGGCTAGTATGAGTAAAATGTTGGGTTAGTATAAGTAAAAGTTCCTCTTTAGTGGGCTAGCCCCAATCCTGGGCTAGCCCCGAGTAAAATGTGTAGTGCCCTTATCAAAAGCCTTATTTTTCTACAAAACCCTACTTCACCGTCCCCCAACACCAAATATAGGCAAATATATTCATGGCTAAATTTCACTCTTGATATCCTAAATATTCTAAATGTTCAACTTGATACTCTAAATTTTTAAAATATGCAACTTAATACGCTAAAATATATATTTTCAAAAATGTTCTCACCCTCTTACCCCCCCCCCCTATACACCCCCCAAGCCCCCCTAATGAGAACCTCTGATACTGGACCTGATAGTGATACTTACTTCACTTTACTCCTTAGTTAGCAATTCATCTCACCAGTGGCTCAGTAGGAATAACTTACATCATGGCCAACTAGGAGGTTGTTAGCTTCATTACTAGCTCAGTAATTCAGTTAGCTTCATAGCCAGCTCAGCAGAAAAATGAACCAATAAGCTTTGAGAGGTGCCACATCATTGATATCATTCATCGAGTATCAGATCACCTATAAATAAGGTTCGCAGTAGAGAAGAGGCATCGGAATGTTGTATTCCAATTTCCTGCCATTTTACTTTTTTTTTCAATTTGAATTTGTACTTTCCCGTTCTTTCCAAATTCTGAATAACAAACCCTAGTTCATCCCCAAATTGCTGCTGTTATTTCTTCAAATTGCTTTGTTGAAGTGCTGGCATGGTCAATTTCAGCAGATCGACTGGGAATCAAGGTCCTGGAGCTCGAGGATCCATCAATTTGGTATCAGAGCAGGGGCTAGAGCTAGTGAATGAAGCTAGTCGTGAAGGAAGCTCTAACTATGGCGGATCTGAAGGGACCACTTCTGAAGAAGGACGATCTCCAGTTGATGAAGGCAGAATAATGTCGATCGAAAACACCATGGGAATTCTCTCAGGTACAGTTCTAGATCTGACGAGAAGATTTGATCAAATGGAAAAATTATTAGAGGAAGTGGTTAGATCTAAGAAGAATACTGAGAATTTCAATCAAAACCCTCCTCTGTCACAAGCCACCACTGCACACCATTTTTTTCCTTCCGTTCAAGCACCAAACCCTCCAATACAGGGAAATGGACATCCAGCTTGGGGAATGAGTTCTTTAATGCCGAATCCAACATTGTCCACAAATGAACATACACCTATGGGACCAGTGACTCCATATCAAGGGAATGGATCATTTACCATGGGAATGGGGTCCAATGGACAAGGAAGTCACTCAAACCCTCCATGAGTTCCTGCACTGTCCTTGGGTTCATCACAAACATCACCACATCCCACAAACATCACCACATCACAACCATGGTAAGAGTACTCCTACTCCTAGAGTTAATTTGCCTGATTTTGATGGAACATGGGATGTGGAAGAGTGGTTGATGAGAGTGAACCACTTCTTTGATTACTACAACACACCTGACTGTGATAGGCTCAAACTTGTGTCAGTGGAACTCAAGAGCACTGCTTCTTATTGGGTGGATTGGATGGTTGATATCAAAGATAAAAAAAGTAACTTGGGAAGAATTTTGCAGATCAATTCGGTTAAAATTTGGCCCATCCCAATTCACAGATCATATGGTTGAGCTCAAATTGTTGAAGCAAGATACCAGTATGCAAGAGTATAACTCTCAGTTCCAAAAACTGTCCAAGAAAGTTATGAAGCTACCTGAAAAGTGTTTGATTAGCCAATATATTGGAGGGCTGAAGGAGGAGCTCAGATATGAGTTACAAATTCTAAATCCTACTAGTTTGATTACTTCTATGCAACTATCCAAGTTACATGAAGCTAAGTTTTTGGCTATGAGAAGAGGGTACAAAGGCAATTTTAGTGTCAACAAGCACACTACTACCACAGAATCAGGGTCAGCTAATCAGAATACATTCAATGCTAATAATGAACAATGGAGGAAATATACAACTCCTGTCACGCCCCAATCTCCCGCAAGCTCGATAGTCCCCGCTGAACGTGAATCACCACGTTTACAGCTCTCCCGCAGGATAATCGTTCTCATCGGGACGTGATGCCGTACGAGCCTGGAGTTGCGCTCGTACAAGGCGATGTTGTCAAATACCAAATGTTATCATTGAAACAACCAAGTTGCAGCGGAAATCAAATATTGTGTACTACATCAGAGTAAAATACAGCGGAGCTCACGATAGGGTCCAAATGAAATGCTCCGAAGGCAATGCCACGAAGGCTATGCCACAGAGACGATGAAATACTCATGCTCTTTTCTCTAGCCCACAAAGGTACTTACAGTTCATACATCATGCCTCGTATATCCAAGCAGCGCCACTACGCCTGCGTACCTGAAATATTGCCCACAAACGTGGGTCAGTACACAACCGTACTGGTGAGCGGGGTAACCCACTCGCCTAAGCCGACACTAAGTAAAATAGTGAATGCAAATAGTTATATGGTGATCTTTCTAGTTGAATCCTAGATTCGTTTCATGGCATATGAATGACATGTTAAGGAAAGCTGTAAAGCAGTTTACGCATGCAAGCATTCAATCTCAAACCAAACGACAAGCAGTTATATATTCAACCCGAAGGTAACTAGCACGCAACCCGTCTTACTCAAGTCATCGCTTGCACGATAACATAACGTACCATCAGTCTCGCCTCAATATCCATCCTCAACCAAAGTCTATATTCCAATCCCAAGTGCACACTCTTGCCGAGGCAAGGTGGCCGCGCCTACACGAAAGCCAAACCAACAAAAGAAAAGCAAGCCAACTTATATACTATATGAAGTCACTGGCTAAAAGCCACGAAGGACATTGATCGGACCAAGATCAATAGGGCAATCCTACCCGATCTATGGTTGGGCAGTTACTCCCGCCTGGTGGTATCGGACTACCAGCACTGTGTCACGCCCCGAGGTGTCCCCCGAGTCGTGACCGCCGTGCGGGCCTGGGGTTGCGCCCGCACAAGGCTTTAATGATTTGCATAGCAAGCACGTATTCAGAGTACGCAGATAAATTGAAACACAGATTTGAAACATAGAAAAGTTCTCTTTATTGATAATGAACATCTATTACAAACTCTTGAACGAGTCAGCTAATATGCCGAACGGCTTACAAAAGGGTTGACTCAAAATGAGATAGCAGTCCTGTACATTACATCCTTTTATAAACTCAAAACGATAAAGACCTCCAGGCTGGAGGATCGCTTTGCCACGAGCTGCATTTGTGTATGAAGAGTTGCAGCTTCGGACTTCAGAAGGCTTTAGGGGCGCGGTGAAGATGCGCGAACAGTTGGACTGGATCGGGAAGACGACTTCGGCTCCTCGCTCGGTTCGCCTTAATGCGGAGAACCTGTTTCAACGAGGGTCAGCATATCGAAACATGCTGGTGAAGGCAAGCTAGCCTGACTATACCAATCAACACGTTGTTTAGTGAAGCATGCATATTTGTGGGTTTCTATCTTGCCTTAGTTCATTTACAAGTAAGCAGCATATTGAATTTACTGAAATGAACGTGCCACCGTTAGGTGGATTTTACCTGACCGTCTGAATTACCTGCACAATACTTACCATGCCTTCCCTGCCACGGAGACACAAGTTAGTATGCAACAGGTTTAAATATACAAGAGATCACTGGCTTGGTTGCCATAATGGACGATAGTCTTTGACGAGAATGGCGTGCAACGTAAGTACAAGGGGCATTGCAAGCCATTCCTGTAAGCCCTAATTTTTCAAAATATTAAAATTAGGATTTTTCACAATTTTCTGGAATTTTCTGGGAATTTTCTGTAATTAAAATCAGGGTTTTGAATTATTAAATGATTTTTAATTGTTAATAAATAACATTAAAATATTATGAAAATAATATTTTTGGGCGTAAAATGAAAAACTGGACTTAGGGCAATTTTTCTGGAATTTATTGGACCTCGGACCTATTTTAAAATACCTAAAAACTATTAATTAAATTATTTATTATTTATTTATTTATTTATTTATTTATTATTTAAACTATTAAACCCTATACCCAATTCCGGCCCAGCCCAACCGCTCCGAGCCCGCGGCCCAACTCCGAGCCCGGCCCAATACTGTAGCGGGTCGGGTCGGGTCCGTTTGAGCCCGACCCGCCCGGATCCGCAACCCGCACCCCCACACGAACTCGACCCCAGCCTCCGCCCCGCGTCGTCCGGCGCTCCGCCCGCCGCTCAGCCCGCTCCTCGCTCCGTCTCTCTCGGCCACGCAACCACCCGCACCCCTCGCCACGACCGCCCGCTTCCTCCGCCTCACCCGCCGCCTAGCCCGGCCCCCCTTCCTCCATCCGCCTATAAAAACCCCCGCGACACCCCGCTCCGTCCACCGCCACCCTCGCCCTAGCTCCGCCGTGCCCCGCCCAGACCTCGCCGTCAAGCCTCACAGCCGCCGCCCGATCCTCCCCTCTCCTCCTCCTTTCTCCGCCTCTCCGGCGCCCGAGCAGCAGCAGCCAACAGCAGCGGCTCCGTCTCCGGCAGCCGCCGCCGCGGCCACGCGTTTCCCCCGCAGTGCCCGCCATCGCCGGCGCCGCCCAGTCCCCTCCGACCGGCCTTCCCCCGCCGCGAGCCGCCCTGGCCAGCCGTGGCTCTCCGGCAGCACCAGACCCAAACCCTAGCCCTAATTCTCCTCCCCTGTGTCCGACACGAGTCGGACACGTGTCGGACACGTCTCAACCCCGGTTCCTCGGGTCCCCTTCAGGTATTCGTATCTTGCACCCTGCATCTCTGTTTTCGATTCCGTAAATTGCGTTGCGAAGCCTGTATGACCCTCTCGGTGTCCGGACAAACTGTTCGGGACATCGCGTCCTGTGGTGATCGCACACTGCGATCCAAAAACAGGAAAAACCAGACCCTGTTTCACCCCGGAACTGAGTCTGCCCCGCCAAACGGGACGACTTGGTCGCGTGCGGTCTTCACAGATACATACGCATCGTCGATACGGACGTGTGAGTTTTCGTGGAAGCTGATTCGGGTGTGCGTGCACACCGGAATCAACGCGTATCCGCGGACATCGCCCCGTATCCGCCTTTTCTGCAATTCACCCTAACTTCGTGCTCACTCGTCGGATCGAGACGAAACTTGTGCCATCGGACTCGTAGCAATACGCTGGTCCTGTGGGTCAAGTTTGGTTCGATTCTGAGGACGTTGACGAAATCGCGTGTCGTGGGCCCCACAGGCCCTGCTCGACGGGTGATTTTGTGTTCGGCTCATCGGAATCCAAATCTGGAAGTTCCGTTGGGTTCGTATCAGCGTTTCTGACCAGTTGACACTAAGTTTGGTGAATTTGGAGACCATTGACCCGGACACGCTTTTCGGTGCAAAGCGGACCCAACGGCGGACCCCGTTTTGACCCGAAATTACCGTTTTGCCCCTGTCTCCAAATTGGACCCAAGGACAGGCGTTTTTAGCTATTTGATATCTTCTGAGCGTGATGGTAATGTTTATTTCAGCTTTTGGACTCATCTCTGGATACTTCCCCTAGAACAGTTAATCAGATCCAAACAACAGGCAAGTACCTGCACTTCAAGTTTAATCTTTATATTGTGATAGTTAATTCCCTGCCTTACATGTACCCTTGATGTTTACACCTAGTGTTAGAAATACTGTATCTCATGTCTTGAATATTGGAATTCATGTCTTGTTTTCGTGTCGGGAGGGAGAATACTGAAAGGCATGTAGTTTACCCTGACCCGTGTCGTGAATAATAGCTGTTGGTACACGACTGTCCATCAGCCAGATCTCGATTATTCATGATTAATAGCCGTCTATGGCGGCCGGTTTAACCCTATAAACCCCTGCATGCCAACTAGGTATTCTAAATACACAAGTTCACACACATAGCTTCTTGTCTAGTTATGGCTCTTGTTGACTGTTGTAGTTCATTTCCTGTCACATTTATTCCTGCTTTCTCATATTCCTGTGTATAGCATTAACTCAGAGATATTGATGTTTCTTTTATGCAATTTTCTCAATATGATGCTCAATCTAATTGTCACAAATATTTAGTTTAATCTTGATGTGCATTGTGTACTCTGCTCCTTTCCTGACTGGATCCGTTGATTTAGGCGATGATGAGAACCTTGCCCCCACCTATTATGATCCCTACGAGTTAGCAGGTAACACACATGAGGAGCCAGTTTTCCCCCAGGAGGCTACTTCTGTGGATCAGTTAGCTGTAGCTGCTTATTCTTTCCTTTTCAGCATATACTCGGGTTTGTCCCCGATTTACCTTCTGGCTTGTATTAACTGTGGATTGGTTGTCACAGATTAAATATTATGAAATCTCAGCATCCTTTTCCTGTTATTTTCCTTGTCTATTTACTTTTGTGGATGAGATAGACTTTATATTACCCGTGATTATGCCCTAGACAGCGTACTACCGCCGACACTGCGGCGTAGGCTGGACGTGCCCACGCACTCGTGCCCGAATATCCGGGTACGGGTCGTGACTATTCCGCCAAGAACAAGAGACTAAACAATAGGTCTCGCCCGGACCGGATCGATGCCAGTGCCCCAGCATCGTCAGCAAGACCGTTACCCTGTGCACTGGTTGTCCATGATCGAACAATATACAAGTAACAAGTTTGTGTTTGAGGCAACAAGAGTACAAGACAAGCAAGTACAAGACAAGCAATTCATGATCCATTCCCAAACGAACAAGCACGCAGTTAAGTATCCGTTCATGAAATTATTGACAAGCATATGAACCAAGTCTATTCTCTTTTATCTTGGTTTCTTTTATTATTACTTGGTATCGTTTGATCGGGGCAAAGGAGAGTGCAGATTGATTAGCTGTGAAGCTTGGAAGCAGGACTAGCTAATCGGGTTGGTAGCCACTCACTTAAATTTTGGAAAGAAGAAGGAAAGAGGTGCTTCACGACTCCGCTCGCAAGCCGCCTACTGCTCGTTCACCTGCACACGAACAGCTCGATTAATACTTCTTCCTCTCTTTCCATTCTCGGAATAGAAGTGCATTTCAATGAACGAAAACAATGAAAACCATCGAAACCGTTCAAGGAAAACAAGCAAATCCCCAAAACCAACTCAAAGCACGAAAGCAACAAGCGACATCGAAAACCGAGGCAATAAAAGATAGCAGCGGAGAGGTCCCTTCTGACTCTGCCGCTAAGCCGATCCCGGGGGCGCAGTCCACTGAATATGGGAATCGATTCCGAAGAAACAAATCCATAACGAGGACGAGTTCTTAATTCAATCTATCCCGATCGAACGATACCGTCTTGTGTTTCTTAGCCGCGCTCTCCGCACCGGGAGAACGGGGAGCTACATCCTACCCAACTAATTGGAAGTTTCGTCCCGAAACTTAGGATAGGACCTACCGTTAAGGATTATTCGGTCGGGGACGGCGATCATGACTCAAGGAACAATCACGAACAGAATGGTCTGATCCGCCACAGGCTAGGCATAAACCAAGTTTTAGGCGACAATTATCGATTGCATGCCCCGTCTTTTTGCAGAAACTACAAGGCTTGTTTGCTTTCTGCTTTCTTCCATCATTGTGACACTTTGTAACGTTGTTTCCTCTCTCGTCGCTTTGGCATTTGTGACTGGATGTATGCACAGCGCCGATAGAAACGTGAGAATAGTGTGGTTCGAGCAACAGGGCGTGATTCATGACTTCACGCATTGTCCGATACTGAGGAACGGCTACGTGCGAATGGATGACAGGGCGTAGTCCACCTTCAAACCTTCTAGCTCGACTCGCTGCATCAGGTAAATAGGCCCTAGCGAATTTGGAGAGTCGGTTGAACTCGGCGGAGTACTCTTTAACTGTCATGCTGCCTTGCCGCAGCTGCACGAACTCGTTTTCCATTTGGCGTTGGACTGGAGGGGGTACATACTCCTCTTCGAACGCGGCACGAAAAGTCGTCCACGAGATCGCCTCCTCTCCGTGATCAAATTGGAGAGATCGTCGATGCACGTCCCACCAATCGTGTGCGTTGAGGCGGAGCTGTAGTTGCGCGCAGGAGACGCGCTTATCTTCGGGGACCTCTAGCAGAGCGAAGTGATCTTCAAGTTCGGCCAACCAATCTAGAGCTACGACTGGGTCCTCAGTCCCGTTGAATGGGGTGTTGCAGACTTTCTTGAAGTGGCCAAAGTCGAAGGCAGTCACGTCCCTCGCTCTTGGAATTTGCGGTGTCTCTACTTCAAGCACGGGCTGCTCCACCGGAGTCGTTGTTGTTGCGGCGGAATGGTTGGCAGCCAAAGTCTGAACGATCTGATGCAGGGTATCTACCTGCTTCTGTTGGACTGAGAATCGTGCTTCTATATTGTCTTGAAACTTGAGCTGACTCTCTTCCGCCCGCTTTTCGGCCCGTTCATGGCGAGCCTCGTCCCTTTGTTGGTTTTCCCCCAACATCCGCAATATTTGCTGAACGGGATCGATGCTTGGCGTGGCTCGCTGGCTTTCTGAACTTCCCGAAGTGCCCGAACTACTTCCTTGGCGTTGCATTTCGTCCGGGACTTGTGCTGCAGATTGCGCAGGATTCATTCCTTCAAAAGAAGGTAAATTACATTAGGATCATAATGTATTATGGACTTATTGCATGAACGTATCTCATTTTGGCCTAGCGAGTTCAAGAGTTCGCACAGGAATTTGATCGTTAAAGGAACTTTTCCAGCACGAAGTCTAAGGAACTTTGAATCTGTGCTCTGATACCACTATGTCACGCCCCGAGGTGTCCCCCGAGTCGTGACCGCCGTGCGGGCCTGGGGTTGCGCCCGCACAAGGCTTTAATGATTTGCATAGCAAGCACGTATTCAGAGTACGCAGATAAATTGAAACACAGATTTGAAACATAGAAAAGTTCTCTTTATTGATAATGAACATCTATTACAAACTCTTGAACGAGTCAGCTAATATGCCGAACGGCTTACAAAAGGGTTGACTCAAAATGAGATAGCAGTCCTGTACATTACATCCTTTTATAAACTCAAAACGATAAAGACCTCCAGGCTGGAGGATCGCTTTGCCAAGGAGCTGCATTTGTGTATGAAGAGTTGCAGCTTCGGACTTCAGAAGGCTTTAGGGGCGCGGTGAAGATGCGCGAACAGCTGGACTGGATCGGGAAGACGACTTTGGCTCCTCGCTCGGTTTGTCTTAATGCGGAGAACCTGTTTCAACGAGGGTCAGCATATCGAAACATGCTGGTGAAGGCGAGCTAGCCTGACTATACCAATCAATACGTTGTTTAGTGAAGCATGCATATTTGTGGGTTTCTATCTTACCTTAGTTCATTTACAAGTAAGCAGCATATTGAATTTACTGAAATGAACGTGCCACCGTTAGGTGGATTTTACCTGACCGTCTGAATTACCTGCACAATACTTACCATGCCTTCCCTGCCACGGAGACACAAGTTAGTATGCAACAGGTTTAAATATACAAGAGATCACTGGCTTGGTTGCCATAATGGACGATAGTCTTTGACGAGAATGGCGTGCAACGTAAGTACAAGGGGCATTGCAAGCCATTCCGCCAAGAACAAGAGACTAAACAATAGGTCTCGCCCGGACCGGATCGATGCCAGTGCCCCAGCATCGTCCGCAAGACCGTTACCCTGTGCACTGGTTGTCCATGATCGAACAATATACAAGTAACAAGTTTGTGTTTGAGGCAACAAGAGTACAAGACAAGCAAGTACAAGACAAGCAATTCATGATCCATTCCCAAATGAACAAGCACGCAGTTAAGTATCCGTTCATGAAATTATTGACAAGCATATGAACCAAGTCTATTCTCTTTTATCTTGGTTTCTTTTATTATTACTTGGTATCGTTTGATCGGGGCAAAGGAGAGTGCAGATTGATTAGCTGTGAAGCTTGGAAGCAGGACTAGCTAATCGGGTTGGTAGCCACTCACTTAGATTTTGGAAAGAAGAAGGAAAGAGGCGCTTCACGACTCCGCTCGCAAGCCGCCTACTGCTCGTTCACCTGCACACGAACAGCTCGATTAATACTTCTTCCTCTCTTTCCATTCTCGGAATAGAAGTGCATTTCAATGAACGAAAACAATGAAAACCATCGAAACCGTTCAAGGAAAACAAGCAAATCCCCAAAACTAACTCAAAGCACGAAAGCAACAAGCGACATCGAAAACCGAGGCAATAAAAGATAGCAGCGGAGAGGTCCCTCCTGACTCTGCCGCTAAGCCGATCCCGGGGGCGCAGTCCACTGAATATGGGAATTGATTCCGAAGAAACAAATCCATAACGAGGACGAGTTCTTAATTCAATCTATCCCGATCGAACGATACCGTCTTGTGTTTCTTAGCCGCGCTCTCCGCACCGGGAGAACGGGGCGCTACACACTGCGCCCACTCGCGCGATGCCCATTGTTTCCTCCATGGTGGAACGGTCCCGGTGCCCCGGTGCCTCATCCCGTTCCAGGAAACCAAACCCTGTGCCACACAGGTTGTCCGTGACTATGCAGACACAGTAGGTATGACGAGAGGATTGAAACATTCTCGCCCCACCAAGCGATCCTAGACTCGTTCAACCGATATCCAACCAAATATCCATAACCATTCTTCCAACATATCCCCAAAGATTCTAAATCTCGACCTCAATATATAGCCCAAGGCACCAAAATATCAAGTATTTCATAGGCACAATGCCTCTTCTCAACACAGAGTCCAAATTGGTGCAACACCCATGCTCAAAGCAAATCCCATGGCCCAATGCCGTTTCAGTGGCACAATGCCCCATTCGTGGCACAATGTCCGATCAAGCGGCACAACACCCTCGCTGATGCAGTTGTTCGGTTTCGAACCACAACTGCTCGCTTTGCAAGACAAAGCGACCAAGTGATACTCGCGCACAGATGCACGCTCGCTCGCCCGAATTCCCGATATTCTCATTGTCTTAAATGTATCATTCCAACCGTCCCAATATAATCCCAAGTATCCAACCGACTGCCTCAAATACATAATCCAACTATCGTTCCAACTATCAAACATGTAAATCATTTCAAGCCACAATTCTACCAAGCCAACGACGTACACTCTATGCACGTCTCAGTGTAGTGATTCTCAATATTTCAGCCCAAGTGTTCAAGCCTTTACGTGTTTTCCATATTATTAGGCATGAAGGAGTAGAGGAGAAGGAAAAGAGCCCACTCACAATGTTTGATCCCGTTAGGCATCCTGTCCTGCCGATACGGCCAATTCCTTGAACCCGTGGTCCGATGCAAGCGCGATCTACTCAACTGGTATGACCGTGCGAGCAGGCCGTGCTCTCCAAATCATCCGACCGATCGGACTAAGGAAGACGACATTATCGCTCCCATCCAGCTATTCAGTACTGTTCTGAATGAACACCTAATTTCCATCGAACCCGCTAGCCATCTGCACATAAAACCAACTCGATTAATCCTTCTTCCCAAAAATCCAACATTTCAAATGTAACCAGCATTTGATTTATTCAATCCGACTCAACGTAACGCTCCGAGCGGTTGCGGGGCGTTACAACTCCAAATCCTATTCTACATCCCTTAACTACTGAGAAAAAATCTAGGAACTCCATATCACCTGCAGAACTTGAAAAGAGGAGGAGGCTGGGTTTATGTTTCTTGCGTGATTCAAGAGGCATAAATGTAAGGAGAAAAAGCTCTTTATGTTGATCACTGATAAGTTACAAGGTGAAGTGTTAAATTTTGAGGTGGAGAGAGATGAGAATAGTGAAGGAGACAATACAGAAGCCTTTGTTATCTCTTTACAGGCCTTATCGGGAACAATGCAAGGATCTATAATGAAGCTTAGGGGCACTATTAACAATAAGCATGTGATGATCCTCATAAATTCTGGTTTTACTCATTACTTTATTGACAAACAATTCAGTGAGAGGCTGAGGTTGACCAGTGTACATGAGGAACCCTTTGATGTACTAGTGGCCAATTGGGAGAAATTGCAAAGTAAAGGGTTATGTGCAAATGTTGCGGTGGATTGCCAAGGTAAGAAGTTCAGGGTGGACCTACTCAAGCTACCTATCACAGGGTGTCAAGTGGTTCTTGGGGCTAGTTGGCTCAGTGTAAACCCCCTGAATTTTCAAAATTTTAAAAAACTGGATTTTTCACAATTTTCTGGAATTTTTTGGGAATTTTCTGTAATTTAAAAACAGGATTTTAATTATTCAATGATTTTTAATTAATGTTAAACAGTATTAAAATATTATGAAAATAATATTTTTGGATGTAAAATGAAAAACTGGACTTAGGGCAATTTTTCTGGAATTTATCGGGCCCCGGACCTATTTTTAAATGCCTAAAAAGTATTTATTATTTATTTAATTAATTAACTGATATTTATTATTATTATTATTTATTATTATTATTATTATTGTTTTTTTTTTTTTTTCGGGCCCGGCCCGGCCCAGTGGGCCGAGCCCAGCAGCCCGGCCCAGACCCTGCCCAGCGGGTCGGGTCGGATCCGCCGCCGCCCGACCCGCACCCGCCAACCCGCTGCACCCGCGTCTCCCCCACGAACCCACGTCTCCCGCCGGATCCGCCGGCCGCTCCGCCCCATCCGGCCACGCCACCCCCCTCGCCCCCGCGTCCCTCGCCCACGACCACCCCCTCTCTCCGCCTCCTCCGCCCCAACCGAACCCCGACCACCCTATATATATAGCCCCCCCATTCTCCTTCTCCGGCCACCGCCTCCCTCACTCCGCCGTCGCCCCCGCCTCCGCCCACCGCTGCGACGCCACCGCCGCACCACCCTGCCCAGCCCAGCCTCCCTCCCTCTCCTCGTCGACCGTCGACGGCCACCGCACCCCGCAGCGGCCACCGCAGCGAGCAGCCCCGCACCGCACAGCAGCTCCGGCAGCCGCCCGAGCTCGACGCCGCCGCCCTCGGTCGCCGCCGCCTCCGCGAGCCGCGTCCGGCGAAGACCCGACCGCCCCAGCCGCCGGAGCCCCGCCGCAGAGCACCGGAACCCTAACCCTAACCCTAATTTCAATTTCGAATCCGACACGTGTCGGACACGTGTCGGACACGGTCTGACCCTGATTTTTTGGTCCCCTTCAGGTACGCGTAACTTTTTGCTCGTAGCTCCGTTTTTGATTCCGCAAATTGCGTTACGAAGCCTGTATGACCCTCTCGGTGTCCGGACAAACTGTTCGGGGCATCGCGTCCTGTGGTGATCGCACACCGCGATCCAAAAACAGGAAAAACCCAGACCCTGTTTCACCCCGGAACTGAGTTCGCCCCGCCAAACGGGACAACTTGGTCGCGCGCGGTCTTCACAGACACGAACGCCTCGTCGATACGGACGTGTGGGATTTCGCAGAAGCTGATTCGGGTGTGCGTGCACACCGGAATCAACGCGTATCCGCGGACATCGCTCCGTATCCGACTTTTCTGCAATTTGACCTAACTTTGTGTACACACGTCGGATCGAGACGAAACTTGCGCCATCGGACTCGTAGCGATACGCTGGTCCTGTGGGTCAAGTTTGGTTCGATTCTGAGAACGTTGACGAAATCGCGTGTCGTGGGCCCCACAGGCCCCGCTCGACGGGCGATTTTGTGAACGGCTCATCGGAATCCAATTCTGGAAGTTCCGTTGGGTTCGTATCAGCGTTTCTGACCTGTTGACACTAAGTTTGGTGAATTTGGAGACCGTTGACCCTGACGCATTTTTCGGTGCAAAGCGGGCCCACCGGTGGACCCCGTTTTGGCCCGAAACTGCCGTTTCTGCCCTTGTCTCCAAATTGGACCCAAGGACAGGCGTTTCTAGCTGATTGATATTTTCTGGATCTGATGGTGATGTTTGTTGCAGCAACCGGAGTACCGCCTGCAATTCTCGCCGAAGTCAGAACTGCAAACATAGCCGGAACCACAGGCAAGTGTACCCTGCCAAACTCTGCAGCTTGCTACTTATTTTCCTTGACTTGTTTATGCATTAGTGGGCAAGTAAAGCTTGCCAATTCTCAGTAATTCTTGACATAGTATTGTACTTGATTTCATTAATTGTAAACTTGTTTAACTGCTTAACCTAGGAAACGGGTGACACGCTTAGTGTCCGATCATAGTCGGGTGCCAACTCCGTACGCGGGGTTGTGTAACGTCACATAGACATTGATAACGAGACCCGATAATTCTCGTACTTGTCCTATCAAGTACACCAGAACCCAGGACACTTGACACTATTTCATGAGACAGAGTCTTCCTGAGACATTCGAGGTGATTCTGTATAGGATGCATGGTTATGACATAGACTTTACATTCTTAGATATTTGATTCGTAGATATCAGACTTGCTGCATTAGTTATAATCGTGCGTGACATGGACATGAGGCATCGTGGACATGAGACGTGGGATTACATTGGGTGGGGAGAGACACACAGACTACAGGCTGATATTATATATAAAATGTAGTATATAACATAGTGTAGTTCATAGTTATTGCCGCTACCGGCTCCCCGACACAGAGCTTGTAGGGGCTTCAGCCTGAGTTCTAGTGCTGCTCTCATATTGCATATTACTTAGCTGGATATATAGTTTACCCTGTTGTTTCATTCATTGCTGCTTTGCATATATGTTTGGCTCGTATTCTTCTGTACCTTGTTACGTCCCGCTGAGGACCTGATTTTGTTCACCAGATATAGCAGGAGAGAACTACCCCGAGGTGTACGGTACCGGAGCACTCCTTGGAGCAGAACAGGGAACAGAGGACGAGATAGTGGCCGAAGACTTCTCTTGAGCACCGGCTTCAGCTATACAGTATTTCCACTTTTCAGCATTTCATTCCTGTCTATTTTTCCTTAAATGTAACAGAATAATTCTCGGATTTGTTTTCCGAGATAACTTTATTTGATATTGCATATTTATTTCCATTACATTATTTCTGGCATTTAATCTGTGATTATCTGTTGTGGATGAGATTAGAATAACCTGAGACTTGTAACAAATGCCCTAACTCATGTTAGACTACAGCTTAAGCATGCCCTGATGGATCCATTAAATTGGGTTGTCCATCGGTGCGTGCTGCTGGCCATTGCGCACGTGCTCAGTCCCTCGTCATTTTTGGGACTGGGGCGTGACATGGTTTTTGTGGTGGCCCATGCAGGTCTACGACTAAATTGTTCGGTTTCAACTCAGGGATCGAACAGGCCTGCAATAAGAATAGGATAAGTTTTAGAATCTCATCCACTTGCTTGAATCGTTTTTGATATCTGTATCGTATTCGAACTAATCTGAACTTGCATCTTGTCTTGATTCCTGTACGCCTCTTATTGGGTATTTTTGGATACAGGGAAATGGACCCACAAGAATGCAACGAGACTCCCGCCAGAACGCCACAAGCTACAGGTGTCACCTACGACGACGAAGTGACACCAGTCGGAGGAATCCCCACAACTCAACAGAGCCAGCCGGCAGGTCAACCTACCTCCCGATTCCGGCGCGATGACATCCCACCTCCGCCGCAGTTTATTCCACCAACGCCCGTACTCCCACAAGGACAGCCAATTGACGGGCAGCAGATATTCCAAATGATCTACGCGATGATGCAAGCTCAGCAACAAGTCCAACACGAGGCACAGCGTCGCGAAGCTAATTTCTGGAGGGACAGCATCGTAACTGTACTAGAGTAGGCCAACCTACCAGCCCGACGACCTTCGACGGGCTCTATCACTGACTTCCGCCAACTGAAGCCCCGCACTTTTTCTGGAAAAGAGGAGCCCACAGAAGTTTATGAGTGGCTCACCAACATACGGCATCAACTTGAAGCAGCTGAGCTTCCACGGGAACGCTGGATGACCGCCGTCCGCATGCAGTTGACAGGCAACGCACACCACTGGTGGTTGTCTGAGGAGGCACGACTCGGACCAGACCGAGTCACTTGGGAAGAGTTCTCCAGACTCTTCCAAGAGATGTACATTCCGGCTATCGCTCGATCAGAACTGCGGGACAAATTCAACCGTCTCACTCAGGACTCTATGACAGTGGAAGAGTACAACGCGGAATTTATTCGTCTGAGCCGCTTCGCCCCAACCCTGATCCCGACAGAGGAAGAGAAGGCCGAGAAATTCTTCGACGGACTGAACATTGAGCTGCAGAAACTCATCGGATCCGTCGCACCTACCTCCTACTCGGATGTTCTCGCTGCAGCCCGACGCATGGAACGCGTCACCAGGAGAGAGACTCGCCTCAAGCGGCCAAACACCACAGCACCAGACAGATCATCACCGGGAGAATCTGCAAAGAGATCTCACACGCACCAGCCACCCAGGACAGCTTCGCAGACCCTTCCTACCTGTCACTACTGCGGCAAGCTAGGTCATGTCGAGAAGGACTGCAGACGCAAGTTGGGATTGTGCCTGATTTGCGGCACCAATCAGCACATAGCCAAGGACTGTCCTCAGCATCGAGATGGAGCACCAAGGGCAAACCAACCTGCTTTACCAGCACCTAGGCCACCTCTGGCTCCTCAGGCAGCACTCTTCCAGCAGGCCCAGCAGCAGCAGAGGAATCTACCTCAAGGACGAGGGCAAGCTTATGCGTTGACTGTGCAGGACGCTGATGCGAGTAAGTGATTTATAGTTTTCCGTTCTAGTCTTGTTGTAGTTCGTGCCCGTTGGTTCGTGACCTCAGCCCCAACCTAGTAATTTGCAACTTGGTAATAATAACCTGGTTTTCATAAAAGTTATAGTTTTAACTAGATTTTCCTGGAAAGTGTAAACTTTCAATTTTTAGGGAAACGATATTTCCCTGAAGCCTCTTGTGATGTATTTTCAAACGATGCTTGCGACCGCATCATCTCTGTTGACCGGTTATTCTTTGATTGCGAGGACGCAATCTTCTTAAGGGGGGTAGATTGTAAACCCCCTGAATTTTCAAAATTTTAAAAAACTGGATTTTTCACAATTTTCTAAAATTTTTTGGGAATTTTCTGTAATTTAAAAACAGGGTTTTAATTATTCAATGATTTTTAATTAATGTTAAACAGTATTAAAATATTATGAAAATAATATTTTTGGATGTAAAATGAAAAACTGGACTTAGGGCAATTTTTCTGGAATTTATCGGGCCCCGGACCTATTTTTAAATGCCTAAAAAGTATTTATTATTTATTTAATTAATTAACTGATATTTATTATTATTATTATTTATTATTATTATTATTGTTTTTTTTTTAATTTCTTTTTCGGGCCCGGCCCGGCCCAGTGGGCCGAGCCCAGCAGCCCGGCCCAGACCCTGCCCAGCGGGTCGGGTCGGATCCGCCGCCGCCCGACCCGCACCCGCCAACCCGCTGCACCCGCGTCTCCCGCCGGATCCGCCGGCCGCTCCGCCCCATCCGGCCACGCCACCCCCTCGCCCCCGCGTCCCTCGCCCACGACCACCCCCTCTCTCCGCCTCCTCCGCCCCAACCGAACCCCGACCACCCTATATATATAGCCCCCCCATTCTCCTTCTCCGGCCACCGCCTCCCTCACTCCGCCGTCGCCCCCGCCTCCGCCCACCGCTGCGACGCCGCCGCCGCACCACCCTGCCCAGCCCAGCCTCCCTCCCTCTCCTCGTCGACCGTCGACGGCCACCGCACCCCGCAGCGGCCACCGCAGCGAGCAGCCCTGCACCGCACAGCAGCTCCGGCAGCCGCCCGAGCTCGACGCCGCCGCCCTCGGTCGCCGCCGCCTCCGCGAGCCGCGTCCGGCGAAGACCCGACCGCCCCAGCCGCCGGAGCCCCGCCGCAGAGCACCGGAACCCTAACCCTAACCCTAATTTCAATTTCGAATCCGACACGTGTCGGACACGTGTCGAACACGGTCTGACCCTGATTTTTGGGTCCCCTTCAGGTACGCGTAACTTTTTGCTCGTAGCTCCGTTTTCGATTCCGCAAATTGCGTTGCGAAGCCTGTATGACCCTCTCGGTGTCCGGACAAACTGTTCGGGGCATCGCGTCCTGTGGTGATCGCACACCGCGATCCAAAAACAGGAAAAACCCAGACCCTGTTTCACCCCGGAACTGAGTTCGCCCCGCCAAACGGGACAACTTGGTCGCGCGCGGTCTTCACAGACACAAACGCCTCGTCGATACGGACGTATGGGATTTTGCAGAAGCTGATTCGGGTGTGCGTGCACACCGGAATCAACGCGTATCCGCGGACATCGCTCCGTATCCGACTTTTCTGCAATTTGACCTAACTTTGTGTACACACGTCGGATCGAGACGAAACTTGCGCCATCGGACTCGTAGCGATACGCTGGTCCTGTGGGTCAAGTTTGGTTCGATTCTGAGAACGTTGACGAAATCGCGTGTCGTGGGCCCCACAGGCCCCGCTCGACGGGCGATTTTGTGAACGGCTCATCGGAATCCAATTCTGGAAGTTCCGTTGGGTTCGTATCAGCGTTTCTGACCTGTTGACACTAAGTTTGGTGAATTTGGAGACCGTTGACCCTGACGCGTTTTTCGGTGCAAAGCGGGCCCACCGGTGGACCCCGTTTTGGCCCGAAACTGCCGTTTCTGCCCTTGTCTCCAAATTGGACCCAAGGACAGGCGTTTCTAGCTGATTGATATTTTCTGGATCTGATGGTGATGTTTGTTGCAGCAACCGGAGTACCGCCTGCAATTCCCGCCGAAGTCAGAACTGCAAACATAGCCGGAACCACAGGCAAGTGTACCCTGCCAAACTCTGCAGCTTGCTACTTATTTTTCTTGACTTGTTTATGCATTAGTGGGCAAGTAAAGCTTGCCAATTCTCAGTAATTCTTGACATAGTATTGTACTTGATTTCATTAATTGTAAACTTGTTTAACTGCTTAACCTAGGAAACGGGTGACGCGCTTAGTGTCCGATCATAGTCGGGTGCCAACTCCGTACGCGGGGTTGTGTAACGTCACATAGACATGGATAACGAGACCCGATAATTCTCGTACTTGTCCTATCAAGTACACCAGAACCCAGGACACTTGACACTATTTCATGAGACAGAGTCTTCCTGAGACATTCGAGGTGATTCTGTATAGGATGCATGGTTATGACATAGACTTTACATTCTTAGACATTTGATTCGTAGATATCAGACTTGCTGCATTAGTTATAATCGTGCGTGACATGGACATGAGGCATCGTGGACATGAGACGTGGGATTACATTGGGTGGGAAGAGACACACAGACTACAGGCTGATATTATATATAAAACATAGTATATAACATAGTGTAGTTCATAGTTATTGCCGCTACCCGGCTCCCCGACACAGAGCTTGTAGGGGCTTCAGCCTGAGTTCTAGTGCTGCTCTCATATTGCATATCACTTAGCTGGATATATAGTTTACCCTGTTGTTTCATTCATTGCTGCTTTGCATATATGTTTGGCTCGTATTCTTCTGTACCTTGTTACGTCCCGCTGAGGACCTGGTTTTGTTCACCAGATATAGCAGGAGAGAACTACCCCGAGGTGTACGGTACCGGAGCACTCCTTGGAGCAGAACAGGGAACAGAGGACGAGATAGTGGCCGAAGACTTCTCTTGAGCACCGGCTTCAGCTATACAGTATTTCCACTTTTCAGCATTTCATTCCTGTCTATTTTTCCTTAAATGTAACAGAATAATTCTCGGATTTGTTTCCCGAGATAACTTTATTTGATATTGCATATTTATTTCCATTACATTATTTCTGGCATTTAATCTGTGATTATCTGTTGTGGATGAGATTAGAATAACCTGAGACTTGTAACAAATGCCCTAACTCATGTTAGACTACAGCTTAAGCATGCCCTGATGGATCCATTAAATTGGGTTGTCCATCGGTGCGTGCTGCTGGCCATTGCGCACGTGCTCAGTCCCTCGTCATTTTTGGGACTGGGGCGTGACACTCAGTACCTTGGGAGACATCACTTGGAACTTCAAGGAGTTGACCATAAAATTTTAACAGGTAAGGGGAGATGCAATGTTTTAAATGACTACAAACAGACAAAGCCACCTTGGGGGAACAGATAGAAAGGAATTAAGACAAGTGTATCAGTTTTATGTCATCCAATTGTGTGCACAAGATTTAAATAAAAAATCTTCAGGTACAATTCCTCAGCTGACTATCTTACTTGAAAGATTCAAAGAGATACTTGAAGATCCTAAATGGTTACCACCAACTAGAAGTTTTGACACAAAATTCCCTTAATTCCTGGAGCTACACCAGTATGTCAGAGGCCTTATAGACAACCTTATGTGTACAAAAATGAGATTGAAAAATAGGTCAAGGACATGTTAGAGAGTGGAATCATTAGACCCAACACTAGTTCCTACTCCTCTCCTGTTATCTTGGTTAAAAAATCAGATGGGTCTTAGAGGATGTGTGTGGATTATAGAGCTTTAAACCAAAACATAATTAAGGATAAATTTCCTATTCCATTCATAGATGAGTTGTTTGATGAGCTTCATGGGGCAAAATATTTCTCAAAACTTGACCTAAGAGCAGGTTATCACCAAGTCAGGGTAGTAGAGGATGATGTCCACAAAATAGCATTTAGAACTTATGAAGGTCATTATGAGTTTTTTGTAATGCCTTTGGGCTTACAAATGCCCCTCCACTTTCCAATCAATGATGAACACACTGTTCAGAGATTTTCTGAGAAAATTTGTACTGATCTTCTTTGATGACATTCAGGTTTATATCTGTAGTTTAGAGGAGTATTTAGACCACTTGGAACAGGTGTTCAAGAGATTGACAGTTCACAGTTTAAAGGTGAAGGAGACCAAGTGTCAGTTTGTAATACAAAAAGTGGGATACTTGGGTCATATCATTTCTCAAGAAGGTATACAAGTGGACTCAGATAAAGTAGAAGTAGTGACACAGTGGCCAAACCCCAAAACTCTTAAAGAACTAAGAGGTTTCCTAGGCATAACTGGTTATTATAAGAGATTTATCCAAGGCTATGGGTCAATAGCTGGACCATTAACTGAACTTTTGAAGAAGAATGCTTTTCAGTGGGGAGATAAAGCTCAAGAAGCCTTTGATAAGCTAAAGGTAGCACTTACAACTCCACCAGTCCTTGGTATGCCTAATTTTGCAGAGCTATTTGTACTGGAGTGTGATGCATCAGGGGAAGGAATCTGAGCAGTCTTAATGCAAAAAGAGAAGCCTATAGCTTATCTCAGTCAAGCTTTGAAAGGAAGAAGCAAGGCCTTATCCACATATGAGAAAGAGATGCTAGCCATTCTTTTGGTTGTTAAAAAAATGGAACCAATACTTGTGGGGCAAAAAATTTATCATAAGGACTGACCACCAATCACTTAAGTACTTATTGGAGCAAAAGTTGTATACATAAGCGCAATACAAGTAGCTGATGAAGTTGCATGGGTTCTGTTACAATGTGGAATACAAGAAAGAGAAGGAGAACAAGGCTGATGATGGCCTTTCCAGACAGGAGCACCCTACCTTACTTGTTGTTTCATTAGTGCAGACTGATTGGCTACTGCATTTCAAAGATAAAATGAGGCAGTCTCCTTATTACAGAGAACAGTTGCAGAAATGGGAACATGGAAAGTTGGATGCTGAGAAGTATACTTTGAGAGGGGAATTATTGTATTACAAAAATAGACTACTCATAGACCCTCAGTCTGAATTTGTAGACATCATGTTAAAGGAACACCATGACCACTTGTTGGCAGGTCATTCAGTGGTGGCTAAGACATTGCATAGACTGAAAAAGTGTTGCTACTGGAAGGGAATGAAGGCCACAATAAAGGAGTATGTCAGGTTGTGTGGTTTTCCAACAAAATAAGTATGAAAATACCACTCCAGCTGGTTTGTTACAACCTCTACCAATATCCAATATGATATGGGAAGAAATTTCTATGGATTTTATAGAAGGACTACCTGATAGCTATCATAAAACCATAATTATGGTGGTAGTAGATCGGCTTACCAAGTATATACACCTCTTTGCTTTGGGCCATCCTTACACTGCTGTCATGGTTGCAATGTGTTTATAGATGGAGTTGTTAAACTTCATGGGATGCCCAAATCCATAGTGTCAGATAATGATCCTATCTTTACAAGTCTGTTCTAGCATAAGTTTTTCAAAGCACAAGGAACACAGCTGAAATACATCACAGCTTACCACCCTCAAACTGATGGGAAGACATAAGTAACCAATAGATGGATAGAGGCTTACTTGAGGTGTTTCTGTGGACACAAACCCAGAGAATGGAGGAAATTTCTACCTTGGGCTGAGTTATGGTTTAATACAAACTGGCATTCTTCAACCAAGGTATCCCCATTTGAAGCAGTATATGGGTGTCGGTGCTACATGGAGTTGATACCGCATGAAGTCTCTGCCGCATGGAGTTCTCTAGGACTTAGCAAAAATTTTATTTGTTCAGTGAGTGAAAGCACAAGGTGTTTAAGGAAACTGTACAAATCAGCAGTCATGAATCCAACAAGATTGGCGTATGCTGTCAGTATACGACAAGAGTTTATGTCGCATAACCCTCTTGGGCCGCATGGCACTCTCAACTGCATATGCTCACTGGCCGCATGGGAACTTCGTCTTCTCCAACAACAGGTTCAGCCATGGCAAAAAAGCTCCAAAAACTGAAATATTGTTTTGTTCATAAAATTCTTAAAGTCCAAATTAATAGAGTAAACCAAAAGCCAAAATTTTCTAAATTGAAAGCTCTATCATGTAGCAAAAACTGGTTTTCAAAGACACAAGTTTAATAGACCAAAACCAAGAAAAAACTCATGAAACCCATAAAACTCTAAGTTTAAAAATATAGATCTATAATAATCCATCCATCAAAACAGAAAACCCAAAGAAATAAAAGTGCTTAGAAACACATAATAAACATAATAGAACAATAATATGGAGGGTTTCTCAATTTCTTATGCAATGTGTACTTGCCTATGAAATGGGGAGAGAAAGCTAAAGAAATAGGAAGAAATAAAGAAGTGAGGAGAGAGAGAGAGAGAGAGAAAATATTGGATTGTATATGGTAGGGTTTGAGGGTTGAACCAAAGGCTCACATGAGTTGAACCAACCCATAAAATAAACCATGAGCAAGGTTAAACCAAAGAATGAGTCTAGTCTCCATGCACATGCAACCATGCTAAAAAATTAAAATACGTTCCAAATATGTATATCGGGAACGGGGAGTGACAGTCCAGCTCAGCCAAGTGATCCAGCTCAACCAACTGCAATAACTGACAGACAGAGGAATGGTATCAGAACATATAAATAGTATAGAGAGGAGAGAATCATGTATCAGGAAAGACATTCACTTAGCTTGTATTGTTCTTTTTCTTGAATTGTAACAAACTTCTTCTTATTATTATTCTTCTTCAATAACAAACCCTAATTCTCTAGTGTTCCCAATTGAGTGTTTTGCTCTTGAGTTTCCACAATTAATGGCTGGATTAGCTAGGTCTCCTCCAATCCCAGGTCAAATTAGGAAGAGACCTAACAACATATGTCATAAAATTATATTGGATTGGATAATCTGATACATATATAAAGAAAATAACTAGAATCAAAACACAATAAAATTAAGTAACATGGACATTATAGGCTTCTGCTGTTTAGAAGTAAGCCAAGTTTATATCAACACAAACATATAAAATTAAACACAATGAAGAAGATGAGTAATAAGAGAAAGGGAGAAAATACAACATACTTGGATGACAACAAGTTGAAAGTCAGGAAGACAGAGTAACATGTTAAAAAAAAAACGTTATGATATTTTATAGGACAAATAAATACTATTTATAACTTTTTAAATAAATTTTCTCATTTTTTTACCCTTATTTAAGCCTTTATGATTCTCTTCCTAAACCCCCACCCTCAAACAAAATAAATTTTTTTTCCCTTCACTTATTCTTTTCACCCTCAATTCAAGCGGACCATAAATTGATATAAAATTCATGATCTAAACGCTAATTACCCCTATATGCAATCTAAAATATTAGGCCTGACTGGGCTTCATGAGTTATTTTGGAACCAAATGGGCCCAACTCCTAAGGAACGGGTTTTGGGCTCAGATCCGACCCGACGGATCTCCAAATCATATTCTCCGGTTAGCTCTCTTTCTTTCAAGAGAGAAAAAAGGCTAGGGTTAGGGCTTCTCACGTCGGATTTCCTACTTCCTCGCCGACCGTTCGCCGACACAGCCGCTGCCGCCGATATATTGCCACGTAAGTCCTCTTCTTCCTCACTCTTTGTGTCAGTTTCGAATCGGATCCTTTTAAACATCATTTCCAATTATTCTCCGAACTTGTTCTTGATTCTGCAGCAGTAGTGGTACTGAAGAAGAAGAAGAAGCTTCCGATGGCAAGTGCTGGTCCTGCACTCGAGTCACTCGTCGATCGTACGTGTTCTTCTAACTCGATCCATTTTTGTTTATATAGTTTTTGTTTGTTTGTTATTTCTTAAAACCTATGTTGCATGGACACGACTACCGACACAGAAATGGTACCGACACGGCATGGCCAATGATAATTTCGGTTTCTTCTTTACTTGCAGAGACCATCTCAATCATAACGAATGATGGGCGGAATATTATTGTTGGTGCCTTAATTGCCTCTTTATTTCTAGTTTACTCGGCCATTGCTATATTCTACTTGTATTGACAAATCATTTTGTTTTCAGGGCGTCTTGAAAGGTTTTGACCAGGCTACCAATATCATTCTCGACGAATCGCACGAGAGGGTTTATTCCACAAAAGTAGGGTTCTTTATTTACTATTCACTGGGCATATCGCTTTCAAATTTCATTAACGAGTGACAATTAAAATAGTCCATAAAACGAGCTTTATAGCTGAAATGATAATTGCTAAGATAGATGAGTGCCAATACATTGAAAGAGATGACGACCATTGAGTTTATTCGTGAAAAGTTGGAGTTGGCACAAAACTGAGGATACATGGGCAAGATGAGAGAGAATTGTCTTATTTGGTTTTCGACATGTGCAACGTAGACTGATATATAACTAGTTATGAGAAATGATAAGATATCAGTTAAAGGATCCCCTAAAACTAGGGGTAGGTCTAAAACTAATTGGGTTGTCTGTAAAAAAAATGGATATGCTTTTTGTTGATTTTTCAGAGGACCCTGATCTTAAAAGAGATCAACAGAAGAAAAGGATTCAAATAAGCCAGCCCCAAAATTTTGGAATAAAAACTTTCTTGCTGTAATAATGAGTTGCGATAGTTAGTCACTGATAAATTACTTGCTAGGGGTCCTCAAATTTGTGGATTATATTTTTGACTGTATGCATTGCTCTTTGCAAGTAGAACGGAAGCGACCATTGAGATCGGCTGATTTCTTATGTGGTTTCCAGACTGTATTGTTTCATTTTTATGTCAATCATCTTTAACACAATCAGTGTTCTTCAATTGTGCAATTAGACTAACCCCTAGCTAATCATGCTCGTCTTTTATCCTTCCTAATAGTCAAGGGAACTTTATGATTCTCCTTTGTCCTTAATGATCAATCAACCACATTCAGCCTTTTAATTTATTTATGAATATTGAATCATTAATTTCTTGCTTTACCATGAGTTTCTGCAGACGATATCTGTCAAAACCATTTTTTATGTTTATAAAAAAAACTTGGGGGTGAGTTTGGAAAATGTGGATGGCTGTGTGTGTGTGGTGGGGGTGGGGGGTGGATTACGCCCTATTAGAGTTATCCTTAATCCTCACGTGTTTATCTTATATCCCTCCTCGTAGTCCAACGAACTTTATGATCCCTTCATTCTCTGTTAAATTGATCAGCAAACCTTCATCCTTTCCTTCATCAATATAATGAAGCATTAATTACATCAAGTTATGCTAATTAGATTCTATAATGCTTTTTTATGTTTGCCCTTCAGTTTTCTGAAGATAAAAGTCCATAAAAGCCAATTTTCAGGTTTAAGAAAAATAGTTGTGGAGGATGAGGATTGTGAGTTACCTGTTTTTCGCGAAACTTATTTCCAGTTAGGTGCTGCAACAGTTAAGCATGGCAATTCCCTCGGGCAGAAGTCCATGTTATATTCTACTGTCTTCCTTCAATCCTCTGTTCTAAAAGGCGTCCGCCCAGGCGGCGCCTAGACGCTAGGCGCCAGGTGCCCGCCCGATGTTCGCCTAGGCACCCGCCCGATGTTCGCCTAGGCACCCGCCTAGTCCCTCAATGCTCGACTATACATATATTAGGATTGTATGAACTTTTTTTGCAAGTTTCAGTAGGTTTTTTAGATTCTATTTTATTTTTTTGAACCGCCTAAATCTAGGCGGTCGTCTTGGCAACCGCCTAGGCGGGCTAGGCGCTAGGCGGCGGCTGTCCGCTCGCCTAGCGCTTTTCACAACCTTGCTTCGATCTGCCATTTTTTTTTCTTACTCAACTATCCCAAATTATCTATGCTCTTTGTTTCCAGTTTCCAGTTTTTAGGGCAGTTTTTAGTCTCCCTATCCTTCCTCGGTGACACTATCTTTTAGCACCAACCCTCAACCCTTTGCTTATTCAAGTTTAACACCTAGAATTGTTTCGAGCCATTCTTCACACACTTAGTTATTTTGATACTTTTGTGGATTTAACTTGGCTGCAATTTGCTGGTATAGACTAATCTTTGCTGGCATGTTTTCTTTGTGTTGGAATCTTGGAATTCCTTCTTCTTGGAAATTAACTCTCTTTGCTCAAACCGTTTCTATGCTGGATAGTAACATTTGGAAATTTGGTTTTCTGCTACATAGTAACATTTGGAAATTCAGTTCTAAAGTAATGGACAATATCAGTTTTTTTTTTTAGTCTAATTTCCTATAAATTTTACATTTAGCAACTCTTATGTAGCACACTTCCAGATATGAGATACAATGCAAGTTGGTTTTGTTGATTCACAAGCCTCCAGAATAGGTAGGATATGATTTGTTTGGACATTTTACTTTTAGTTATATATATGAATAAAAAACATTTTTGTTGCAGTAAATTTAAACTAATGTAAATGATTTTGGGTTTGTAGTTTTTTTCCTTGGCGTTGGATATCAATGGAAAGTGCTGGTGGTAGTGGAAGTGAGGCGGGGGAGGAAAGTGGTCGTAGTGGTAGATTCATGGCGGGTAGAGGAGACGGGGAGGCGAGTGAGCGAGGACGGTGCTAGAGGATGTGGAAAGAGGTTTGATAAGGAGTGGATGTTGGGCCTGTGTAGGGCATTGAAGGACTATATGGTGTGTTTTTAACATTAATGTGTGGGCTATTGGGTGGTAGTATATCCCTTATGTTGTCCCAGTGCTTATCTTAACCTATTAACTCACTACTTAACCCCAGACCTCAAGTACATAATTAGTGATTTGCAGTGTAGTCAAAGGCGCACTTTGCTCCTAGGCGCATGGGTAGCGCCTCAGGGCACTCCAGACGGGACGCAATTCTTAAGGCGCGCCTTTTCCGAGCGCCTTGGAATAGCTAAGGCACGTCTTGAAAATCTTGTGAAAAAAATAACATGTTTAGACTATTTTTTGAAATGTTGTACTGTTTTTAGACTGTTTTTTGAACTAGTGTACTTTTTTTTTTACTGTTTTTTCTCTCACTCACTCAATTCAAAGTGATTGCAATCTAGACATGGGGGAATTTGAAGCACACATGTTTATCAATGTAGAAAACCGATGTGAATATATATATATATATATATATATATATATATATATATATATATATATATAAAATTTTTGCGTCTCGCGTTGCTCGGACGCGCACCTTAAGTGCGCCTTGCGCCTCGGACGATTTGGACCATTTGCGCCTCGAGTGCGCCTTGCGCCTTTGACTACCTTGGTGATTTGTTAATCTGGCGGGATCCTATCTAATCCAAGTTTGGTTTTTAATTAAGAATCATAATCAAGGATTCACATCAGATTTGCAAAACCGATCAAATTTGACGACGATTGATGAAGTTACATGAATAGCAGACCTTTCAGGCGAATCCATACTACATAGAGAAACTCTAATAGTCTAATTAAATTGGGTGTAGTGTTTTAACAGGGGTTCACCTTGGTGGTAAGATGGTCTCAAGTTCTAATTCTCTTCGGTACATAGAGCAACTCTAACTCTCCTCATTACAGTATCTTAGAAGTTTTTAAGTATTTTTCATAACTATTTGGCCCTTGTTAATTTTCATAATCACCCGTTACTAACTTATTGACACTTGGGCTAGGTGGGATGTACATGGACTAAGGGCTTTTGTCCTGGTCCACATGTCAATGCTCTAAAGTAAGTGCGAAGTATCAAACCAACAAAGTTCCCACATACTTTTTTCGTTCTTGTTGTTCCCTTTTTGCCCCCACTCTAAGCCCAATTATGTTTTCTTCAAGTCCAAAACTCCAGCTCTTCAGCTCAAGAGAGTCCCTCCATTTTTTTTCCTCCCTCAAATAAACTCTTATCCCTTGCCATTCTCCAATTTCAGTGAATACCTTTTTATGTTTAATACATGGTAACAATGTCTGATTCTACAATATTGATGGTAATGATCTCAATGCACTAATGCAGTTTGTTGTCTTCCCATCATGGTTGACCTAATTAGCTAATGCGAATTTGATGCAGTCACATGGTGTTTGTTCAACAAGGACTGTCTTTTCTTATGTATCTCTCATCACTTCCCGTCTGATGAGTCCCTCAAAACTCAGTCTCAATCATTCTCAATACGTTGACATAATCAAGATTTAGTCTGAATCCGTTCTCTTTGGTAGGGGGTGTACATTGTCGGTTAACGACCGGATGTGCAATTTTGTCAACCTAACCGACTTAGTCGGTTATGCAATTTATATAACTAAAATCGAGCTAAAGACCTCCAAAACCGATCAGTTTGGTTAATCGACTAGGCTCGTGAGTCGGTCAGTTAATTCAATTAATAATAGATGGACTAAAACTCCACGGAATAACTATACTTTAGTAGGTCTAACTCAATTTAATATATCTTTTTTACATAAAATTTTAAGTTATGAATATTTCTAGGCCTAAATGCTACTTTACAAGACATAAATTATTCAAAAATATGGTCCAAATCTAACTATCTAAGCTCTTCTAACTCACCCTTTCCTTAATATAGTACATATATTTGCATAAGTAACAAATATAAAATAGTAAACAATATTCTGTTAGATATTCGGATTGGTCGCTTAATTCAGGTTGGAAACCGTAACCAACCCGACTTATTAAAAAAATAAAAGTTCATAACCGAACTGACTGACTCGGTTAACGTATTTTCGGTTAATCATGAACATCACTACTCATCTTTTAGTCATGAACCGACGAGGACCTATGTCATCATCTTTCAATAGCATTATGAAGAGAAACAACCTATCTGTATTATTCCTGTACCGATTCTACGATAGAAGTAATACAATAACAACAAAGCCTTTATCCCAATTTTTTGTGGTTGATGTTCTAATCCTTTTTGTTTTCTTCCAACTCTGAATCCTTTTTGCACTTGGATAGAGACAGAAGGAGATTGGTGTTGGTGTGAAAGAAAAATGGAGACATGAAAGATCAGAAAAAGCAACTGGGATCAATCAGTACATCTTGTCCAAATTCACTCCCTTTGCCGCACTCATGTGTGGGCCAAGACAAAAGCTCTTGACTTATTTGCACTGCACATGGCACATGTTTCAATAAGCTAGGGGCAAAATGATTATGGAAATGGACAAGGGTCAAGTGGTCATGAAAAGTACTAAAACGTTGTACGTAGAGCATAGTTATTATTATCTTGAATCATACCCTTCTTGCTTGAATATGTGGCCACTTTATACAAGGTCAATTTCCATGGAGAATGCTGTACGTGATGAATTTATTGCAAGACAACATAATTGAGTCTATTTCCCTTGAAAAAGAGTTTCATCTGCATCTCAGTAGCTTTGTTGCACATATTCTTGTCACAGATTGGAAATAAATACAACTAGACAAGATATGTCCGACATGACACGACATGAATACAACATCGATGTTGTGGTTCTTCTGCATCCTAGCTTATTTCCCCACCTCGAACCCTCTGAACATGGAAATTTTGATATGAGACTGCACAATAACTTTGATTAATAATTGCACTTTCGGGGTAGTAGGTTAGCTATTAGCAGACTTGTTGGCAAAAATGATTCCACTTGGGCTTGTAAGTTTCAACTCTATATATGAGACTGTAAAAACTTCTGTATATACATGAATGTACTAGTCAATTTGTGCTCAAGTGTTATTATTAGAGTTCGTCATTCTAGCATGAATGTGTAAACTCAGATATATCAAGATTGTTGTTTAGTTTGTATGTGGATATTTTCACAATTTGATATTACTATTAGTATTCATATCCATATTTTATTTGGTTGGGCAGTGTAGGTATGGACTTATTGTAAATTGGTGTGCATCCCTTTGACTATTTCACCTTCACGCAGGTCCTTGGCAAAGATAGTATTTTGGTTTAGATCCCTCTATACAGTTAAAGATAGTGCACCAGGCAGAAACTATGTATCACAACTAAAAACAGTACACTGCAACTAAGAACATTATGGCAAATAGAACACTGTATTGTGCAATTTAATACAGTGTAGCATACATATTTAAAAAGAGCATGGCAACTATTAGCCATATACTATTTCAATTACACCGTATTATTACTTTTATCAAGGGACCCAGACCAAAATACTAACCTTGTCCAGGGACTTGTAAGAGTGGAAAAGACGCCGGGTGGGTGGGTGGGTGTTGCAATTTATGAAACATTGGAGGGACCTTGAAGTTGTTTTCTCTTTTGTTAATATATATATATATATATATATATATATATATATATATATATATATATATATACACACACGAGGGGGGATCATGATCTCCTCTCATAAGCATTCCCGAAAGTCACCGAAATAGCAGGCCATTGGATCTGTTTTTTTTGACCCTTTAGATCCTTAAACGACTTAATTTATCGTGAGATTTTGAACTAATTTGTACGGTAAAAAAAGACAGATCCAATAGTTGCTATTTTGAGAACATTCGGGGATGCTTAAGAGGGGAGATCCTAATCCCCCCCCCCCCCACCCCTTCCCCTCTCTCTCTCTCTCTCTCTCTCTCTTTGGATTACTGTTTGATAATTTGTATTTGTATACTAGTTGGGAGTTTTTGCTGTTTTGAACATTATGTTTGTTAATAGTGGTTATATGCTATGTATGTGATTGGTCTAATATGAAGAAAATTCTGATAGGAATAAATCCTAGTTTTTTAAAGTGAGTAGTTGGCCTTTCTTTGCTAGGTATTTCTAATTAGCGTTGATGTCTTAACACATATTTGCCTCAGCTGTTAATAGGAATGAATGTAATTTTGTTTTTGTTTATTGAATTTCATAGCTAAAACTTGAGTTCATATTCCGGCAATGCAGTGTGCTGCACTGTGATGTTCCATGCCTTGTATACCTTTATTTTGAGAAAGGGTAGCCATAAGCTTGAGTTTTTTTTTGCCATGTCCATAACCATATTCTTTGTTTCCAAATGCTCACCAATTATTTGCTAGCCTTGAATTTCATAAATTTTCAAATGCAATGCGCAAGAGTGACATGGTTGTCAACTGAGCTGTTAATCATCTTGTGAACTGGGGGATAATGCAGTTGCTTTACATCTTTTAGTATATATTTTTCAGGTTAGGTTACTCGAATTCTGGACTGACATGGGAAGGCCTCTTGTGTTATATTATTTACGTAGCTGGTGACCAGTGTCATTGGCAGTATGACCTGTACTGCTCAAGACTGTCGACACTCCCACAAATATTTTATTTTACCTGATAAATAACAATAAACAAATGTCAAAGTAAGTACATTCCAAGTGAATTAAATCTATAAATGATAATAAGTAAAAGCAACATATACAATACAACAAAATATATCTAAGATTTAATAGGACATATAACACAATGAAATATATTTTGATATTTAAGCTTTAATTAGGATTTATCTACCAAATTATGGGGTCCAGCTATTAAATAATTGTCAAAATAATTAAACATGGAGGGAGAGAGAGTTAATTAAGTAGAGAGGGTGGGGCCAACTATTAATTAATTGGAGAATAATTAAACATGGAGAGAGAGAGAGAGAGAGTCCTAAATCGTTGGATATGTTTAGGTGTTTTAATCATGATCATCCTTTGTCTTTATCTTTTTTGGCCGGAAACACGAGTCTTCTTTATTATATAGATATTTGGATTTTATAAATGTCAAATGCAGATGGGTGCATCATCCTTTACTAGTAGCATTCGACCTATTATACAGTCTATCAATTTGATTTTAATAGATATGGTTGAAGCCTCAATTGTTGTACTTATTATCAACTTGTTTACTGGGAACAACCAATTCTGCTCACAGTTATTCTTTGGCTAATACAGGAAGGCGTTCAGCAACTTGTTCTGGGGCTTTATATTATTAGGGGTGATAATATGTGAGTTCCCTTCTCACCGAAGTCCAGCTAACTTGTTTGTCCAGTCACATTACTTGCTCATCTCTGTTATGCTTTGTCCATTAATTGCAGAAGTGTCGTGGGAGAATTAGACGAGGAGCTTGACGCAAATCTTGACCTCTCGAAGCTGAGGGCACATCCTCTCAAGCCTGTGATTCATTGATCAGCAAAATGTCCAAGCTTGTGATGTATTGATTTTGTATTTTTGGAGTAACCAATAGAGAACTTGCGAATACTTGAAATGGAGGACAATTTTGTTGGATCTTATTTCAGTGTCTTTTGTTTCTTTGTTACGTTCTGAAACTTAATTCTGTTAGTCTGGAATGCCCCTTCAATCTCCATATCAACTTGTTTACTGGGAAGTCGAGGCCAATATCCCTTTCCTATGTCTAGTGATGGTGAGACTGTACGTTTCTTCTTCTTTTACTTAGATATTATATCTTTGATCAAACAACTTATGTTGTGAATGGAGGAAGCAAAAGAAAACAAAAGGAAGAAGAAGAAGAGGACATCATTGTTCTTTGGTTACGAAATGACTAGGTTCAGAGGTGTCACTTTTCATTATTATTTTTATTCCTAAGGATAATTTCAGACACCAAGTTGGATTAGAAAGAGTAAAGAGAGTCCTTCCGTACATATATGATGGGTAGGAAAGAGAGTTAAAAGAGTTTTCGACAGAGGGGAAGGGTAATTATTTCATATGCCAACAGTTGAATTTTAGAATCCACTGTTTCCCCCTCCCTCTAGAGTAGGATATAGTAGAATAGACCCATTATAATTAGAGTTGTGTTGCAGTTCGCGTGTCCACATTAATTACGAGTGAATTGGTTATATTAACTAGAAATGCGTTGCTACAATTCACGTGAGATTGGATTTATTGGGAGCCATCAGTGGTGTATGGAATGTGAGTGTGAGTGAAAACCTCAGATCTCTCTCTCTCTCTCTCTCTCTCTCTCTCTCTCTCGTCTTAGAATTTGAACACCAGCCAGACAGGACCCCTCACTCATCCCCTTCACCACAGGCAGCAGAGCTGTGAAGTGAAGAAGGCATTGAATTTGTTGTAGCGTTGTTGTACATAGTTTCCGTTATAACATTCGGCAATATCTTGCCTGCAACATTACATCATGTACAAACTGGCAATTTGGAAGCCATTGCTGGATGCAACTTGTTAAGCCAAACATATTTTGAAAAGTGATTTATTCACACTTTTATTACAAGTGCATTGCATTACAACATATTAAAATTGACACTTTCACAATTTCGAGGAGCTACAAGCATCCAAACAGCCAAAAGAGAATTGGTTGCAGTTACCTATCTCTTTAAGAAGTAAACGTGAAATTTTGATTTGGTTGCAGTTACTTTGTTTCCTGTTTACCAAAGGAGAAGTAAAAGTACTTGTTTTTATTATCAGTGTAAGACTTCCAATTATCCCTGCTTGTCTAATGTAGCTTTCCCAAGAGGCCTAAGCTTGCTTGCTTGATGTATGTACTTCATACAAAGTTTCTCTCTCGTTAAAGAACAACATTGTTTTTAAATCCGAGATCGATTTCTGCTGATTCTTTCTATGTTTGCCATTGCTGATCTTCATCACATCACAAGTTCCATAATGACAATAGCTAGCTGGTAAAGATCTCTCGTGTAGTATCTAGAAAAATAATATACTTTTTTTAAGTACTAACTTCACATACATGCATTAACGAAGATCTATGTTGCATAATGCAGAGTAAGGTTGTCATTTTGTTGCAAGATCTTTAAGATGGACATTCTTTTTTATGTTGCTCCAACCAAGTAAACCTTTCATATTTTCTAGGATTTTACTTGTTTTGATTTGATTTATTTATTTATAATTTTTTTTATTGCCCTGTATGAATAGAGTTTGAGGAACTCAATTTGCAGAAATGCTGAGGGTGTTTTTGTTTGCAGTTGGAAAATAAAATAATTTTACAAAATTATTTTACTCTGAAAAAAATTCCATGAAATTTTGAAATTTTTTTTATGGAAAACTTAGTGTCTAATTGTCATTATTTTTCACGAAAAATAGTTATTTTCCATGAAAAAAGTTATTTTCACCAGTTTCATTTTCCACAATTTTGGAAGAAAATGTGAAAAATGATAGATTTTTGGAAAATAATTTCATAGAAAATATAAGCCATCAAACATTACACATTTGTGGAAAATTTGTGATGTAAATATTTTCCATGGGAAAAAAAAGCCCAATCAAACACAGCAATTGAAATTATTTTCCTATAAAAAGTATTCAGAATGTTTAACAAGATGGGTTGTCAATTGGAAAGGGTTGCAAGCAAGTAGCAACATCATAACTTACATATGAGATGTTGGCAGTTCTGCAAGCAGAAGCCAATGGAACCTAGAGGTTATATATACAGGTACGATATTTGCGATCAGCATCGCTTCGAAGCAGAACGATACGGTTAAGCACTCGCAGCAGCCTGTTCTTCAGCCATTTGCGATACTGGGAGAAGCGTACAAATGAGGTTGCGGTCACCATACACATTGTCCACACGCCCTGATGAATAAGCCACAAGAATCACCGCGTAAGTGTTACCATTGTTCAAAGAGTGAACCAAGTCATCTATTTGCGATTATGGATGACTGCATTTACCTGTAGTAGGCCAGAACTTGGAACCTCGGAGCCATGCAGCGGGGAATGCAGCAGAGTCCCTAGAGTAAGGCTTTGTCCATGCGTCGCCCATGAGCAAAGATGGTGGATGAGGAGCACCCTGCAGATATTTTTCTCTCTTTGTTATTCTCTCTTCTAAAGCAGACGCTTGTGCTAAATAAAACTTGAAATCATGGTAATTTTTGGTAAAATTTACCTTCAACACATTATTGTTTATATCAGCCTTGCCGTTCTCAATTTGAGAAATTTCTTCTCTGATGGATATAAGAGCATCACAAAACCTGTCTAGTTCCGCCTGCAAGGAACATGCATATGACAGTCAAGAGGATAGGAGAAGCATAAGGAAGTAACAGGTGAGGTAGTGGTTTTGGAGCAATTACCTTGCTTTCACTTTCAGTGGGTTCAATCATGAGAGTTCCTGGAACTGGCCATGACATTGTTGGTCCATGGAATCCATAATCAATCAGACGCTTGGCAATATCTTCAGCCTCTATACCAGCGGAATTCTAAAATAAAGCAGCCAATGTAAGCAATGAGAGAATGGCGGCTTAAATTTTCAGATGCTCAAGACTACAAATCACCTTGAAACCCCGCAAGTCAACGATGAACTCATGAGCAACAGTTCCGTTAACTCCACGGAAAAGAATAGGGTAATGATTCTGAAGACAAAAGGAAAAGTAAATTAGTTATCAACTATCTGCCAGCGGCATAAGACTACATGAAATGGATGTGATTCCTGTTCTGATAGTGTCTTCATGTGTACATGTCTATATAGTCCAATGATTTTATACTCAAAACATAAATTTGAACCCTCCACTGTCCAGTCTTACTCCTGACAAATTACGACAGTTATTAGCAAATAAGTGGGTTTTGTAACTTTGTAGAAAACCTAGAAGGATAATTTGCCTGTAGGGACATCTACTTCTTTGACTTAAATAGTACATGCAACCAGCGAACAAATCATCAAATTTGCCTAGATATACTAGAAAGACTTGAGGTGAAAAGGGAACACCAAAGGATTTGTATACAACTCCAAACATTTCTAGAGAACTCCATTCATTTCAAAGGCGGAGAATATAAGCAAAGGTCCAAAGTGAAGCACATTGACATATAAACAAGAAAAATAAGGGGTTGATAGTTATTATTAAAAGGAGAAAAAGCGTACCTCTAGACGTTTTGCCATGTAATTTGCATTTAATATGGCTATCTTTGAAGCATCAGTGAGCCCCTTAGAACCCATCATGGCTATATATGAGTATGAAATAGGCAGAATGAGGGCAGATCCCCAAGGTGCAGCAGAAATAGTACCAAGCGGCTGGGCCTTTTCAGGGGCTGGTATCCCTCCAGTGGGAACCTAAAAGTTTGCAAGTTTAGATGTTACCCAGAATGTGAAAATGTTGCACTGATACTATAACTAGAAAGAACATTAACAGACTGATGTGCAGATTGCAAACGATCAAGCTTCAGGTTTCCTACATGAATCCTTCTCTTCATTCAGCTCTAACTAATGGCCACATCCTCTCTAACATTAGAAACGACCAAATACGCAAGAGTAAAAAAACAATAAAAGGATGGAATGGATGTTTCTCCAAAGAAAGTGATTCCCATAGTACCTGTGCTTACTGAATTCATGGAATTCTTTATTTGAATGACATCGACAGGCAACTATAAAGACACTTCAGGTCATGTGTTAGATGAAATGACATTCTAGCAATGAAAAAAATAAGCATTCCATCTAGAGAAGGCTATTTTATTCATAATATATCACCCCTACCAAAAACTCGAATTTAGTTGCAATGGTTCAAATGAAGATGTTCATGGAGATTGGATATACATTTTAATATCAGCACCTAAAAACACATTTCACATGAAAGGCAGTTAGTTCTTTGCCTATTAATTATACAACATAACCTCAGCCATCCAGACTTTCATGTTTTGACACCACCCAAATAGCTATCAAGAAGTGACAAGCAACCTATTAAATCTGCTAGTGCAGAAATAAAATGACTGTAAGCATGATGATCATGTTTATTCAAGAACCCATTATAACAAACTTTGAAGAAAATCAAATTTCGCAATATCGGTATCGGAATCAGTTTTGGACCCTTCCTATAAGTATAAGTGGTATTGGCAGTTTTGGATCGGAGTATCGAGTTATTCGTTTCGGAAAGCCAAATATGATAAAAAGTAATTTAAAAGGCTACACATATTTGACAAATTTAGACAATTTAATATAATATATGTTGTTTCTTGTTAATTTTAAATGGAATATTTATTTTAGATGGAATAATATTTCCACTTGCAATAAATATATTGTTTATTTACTTGCCTTTAGACAGGCCACAATGAATAGATCTGAATGGAATAATATTAATATGGATCAATGTTGTGAATTTAATCATTTATAGTTATACAACTTCGAAAAATCGTAAATGTTATTGAATTTCATAATTCAATTCCATAATTTATTAATGATTGGTTTGGGCTATTTTCTTATTTTCAACTGAATCAAATAAATAGCAATTTATTGATAAGGAGATGAGTATACTGTAATATTGTGAATGTTTGACAACTAAATCTTTGTTGTTTCACACTATTTGTTCATTCTTTATCTTCTTCATTCAATTTTTCTTTACCGGAGTAATCGGGAAAGAGACCCAAAGTCGGTACAGGTAGCAGTCAGTATTGGATCGGGACATGCCAAAACCAATACGTATCGACCATAACGTATCCGTATCGTCTGATACCACGAACTATGAGAAAAATTATTTTCTTAGCATATTCAGTATGTGCTGTATGATAACTATTTCTTAAGGTCCTCATATAATGCCAAGCAAACATTCACAGCAAGCATATGATGAACATGACCCTAGGTAGTAAGATACAAAGTAATAGGGGCAGAAATGACAAAGTTCCAAATAAGCTGTAAGACAAAACTGTGCACATTGTTTATTTATGTGGGCATATTCATACATCGGCAACAAAGTGCATTGTTACCATTTCATGCTAACTTTTTCTACCAAGTTGGTTTTAAGAGCATATATGTAATTATGTATGTGGAAGAGCAGAAATAATGGTTACTTACAGTTCTACTTATTGAGAACACAATGTATCTCATGCTCAAGAAAGTATGTCAGAGAAAATGTTGCTTGACAAGCTAAGACAATATTATGGCAATCTAACGACACAAAGATATTAAGTAAGCTTTATATTAAATATATATGATCTTACCACCGGATGTGATGGCAAAAATGGGGCCAAGTGCTTCTTTACACCAATGGGACCCATACCAGGTCCCCCTCCACCATGGGGGATGCAAAATGTTTTATGGAGATTAAGATGACAGACATCAGCTCCAATAAAACCAGGACTTGTTAATCCAACCTATATTTGAAAGAATTTGTCAGTTTAGAAGGAACAATAAGAATGCTACGAATAGTAATAAAAACAAACTAGTAAGAGGCCGATATTACAAGAAGTTATATAGAATCTGTATCTGTCTAGTAATCGGCCATAAATAAATTGTTTCTTCGCACCAGATAAGCATTTTAAGGAGGAGGGGTCTGACTTTGATTAACAAGTTCATCACTAGAAAAGAGATGGTTAAACATTGTCTAACAGCCAACAAGTATTCTTGAGGATTTTTTGTCAATTTTGTTAACTAAGTGAGATAACCTCAATTTATCATCATTGCCAAGAACCTTCAAGTATAAACGGGGAAAGACAATGTTAGAGCAAATTTATCATAAAAATCATCCATAAGGGGCACAGATATAGGGGTTGAAGATGGAAGCATTTGGACAATAATTTGTTCACCATGAACGCGCTAAGTTTCATTGAAAGATGTAGCTTGAAAAACAAGCAGCCGTAATTTCAGTTCCAACCAAAACTTTACTACAATCTAAAATAACATGGGAAGGTTAAAAAAAAATCAAGAACTAGAAGATTTTCCCAGCCAATCAAAGAAAAATGAAGCATCTTGAAGATGTTCTGTTTCAGAGGAAATTGGCAGTCCACGACATAATTACAGCAGCTTCAACCACAAATTAACTTTTTATCGAGCAGAAATACAGATTCATGCCTTTTGCTCTAAATTATTTACATTTTATCAGGAATTGTTATTTAAATACATTTCCATATTGAACGTATTGCAACAGGGTTCTATTATCCTTCTATGTGACCCGCACAAGATCAACAACTTTCATATGCTGATTAATAGTTTTTTCTTCAAGAACATGTAAGGACAAACCTGGGCATTCATGTTTGCTCCATCCATGTAAACTTGTCCCCCATTGTCATGGATTATTTTGCATATCTCATCAATGCCTTCTTCATAGACTCCATGGGTTGAGGGGTAGGTAACCTGAGGAAGCAGCAGAATAAGACTGAATTTAAATTCTTTTAATCTAGGTAATAACTTAACAGCATCATTTTCAAGAAAACAAAGGAATAATATAGGTCCTTTTTTTAGGCCTGGCTCGAAGCCTAGAACCCAGGACCTCTCCGTTATCCCTCACCAGTCCCCACAAGCTGGGTCATCCCGCCCACCGCCTGGTGACAAATAATTTAGGTCCTCATTTCAAGATTTAGCCAACAATATTGAACACTTGAAATGAGGACTTCCGACAATAATTTAATATATTGAACACTTGAATAACTGTTCATATTTAGTTTGTATCACATGCATTTTCGACATTAGAGAAAAAGTAACTTCTACATTTCAAATAGTTCAGTCCAACTCACTATATTAAGAACATTAGAGCAATCCATGTCTTCGAAAGGTAAAGTAAATTTGTTTAAAAAAATAACAAAACCCCCATGCGTTCCGATGAGACTCGCTACTTGCTAAGGAGCATACATACCATCAGAGCAGATAAATTGTTCTTGTTTGCTTCAGCTGCTTTCCTTAACTCCTCAATGTTGATGTTTCCCTTGGCATCAGTTCCAACAGGAACAATTTTCATTCCACACATTGCTGCACTTGCTGGGTTCGTGCCATGAGCCGAGACTGGAATAATGCAGACATTTCTATGACTATCCCCTCGTGCCTACAGTATCCCAAAAAATAACTTATTAGCAAGTATATACATTTAATGACAAAACAGCAGCGACGACTAATAAAAGTAGAATGACTCACTATATGGTAAGCACGAATAACCATAAGCCCTGCATATTCTCCAGCGGCACCAGCATTTGGTTGCAATGACATGGAATCAAATCCAGTGATTGTACACAAGAGGTCACCCAAATTTTTGAACATTTCCTATAAAGAGATATGGGAAAACAGCGCGCTATCAAGGATGGGATTCCCCACAGAAATAGAGAAGCTAGCAGATACAAATATTTTGATCCAGAAATAATCATTACCTGATAACCCTGAGTTTGATCTAGTGGGGCAAACGGGTGGAGGTCAGCGAAGCTGGGCCAGGTAACAGGCATCATCTCTACTGTAGCATTCAGTTTCATTGTGCAAGAACCTAGAGGAATCATGCTATGACATAGTGAAAGGTCTTTTGCTTGCAGCCTATGGAGGTAGCGAAGCAGCTCATGTTCCGTGTGATAACTATGGGGAAGTGGAAAGAAATAATAAGGATTAATATTAAAGAACTTCATGTGCAACAATATACTAGAAGCCAAAGGTTTGAAAGTTCATACGAATTGAAGATTTGGTGAGTCAAGTACGGGCTATCTCTTACAAGCCCACTAGGGATTGCACTATGAACTTCGGGTGCCAAAGATTCGGCAGTGAAGTTTACCTGCATTTTCCAAGTACCATTAAGTTCCTTTTATGAAAAAAAGGACAAAAAAGAAGAAGATCGAGAAATCTCAATGTATTGAAAGAGATCTATTTAGCAAGGAACACTCACAGGCTTGCCAGAAGCAAACACTTTGAATAGCTTGTCTACATCCTCAAGCGTTGTAGTCTCATCAAACGACACAGTTATCTGAAACAGATACATAGAGATGTATTTAACTGGTATTGACCAACGAATATAATCATCATAGTAAAGTAAATTGCCCTTGAGTAATGAAACTCGTGGATTAAGTACATACAGTGTTCGAGTCCAAAATCCTCAGATTCATCTCGTTCTTAACAGCTGCATCGGCAATGGCCTGGGCATCAGCGCACGTAACCTTTACTGTGTCAAAGAAGGGAAGCTCTTGGACCTTCACGGTTCCTAGCTTCTTTAGCCCTAGTGCAAAAGTCCCAGCAAGACCATGAACCCTGTCTGCGATAGCCTTAAGGCCTTCAGGACCGTGGTACACGGCATACATTGCAGCCATATTTGCAAGCAGTGCCTACAGAATTTGAGAAGAGAAACTGAATGAAAGAATAACAAAAGAACACTATAGTTGAGGAATTTGGTAGATCAAATGAAACAACACATACAAGAAATATGGAAGGAAACGAAGAAGATGGGCAAACGAGTCAGGCTGACAAAGACAGAAATGACCCCTAAAAGTTGAAATGGAGGTCAGACAACATTACATAAGTAGGCATTTCACATAGGATTTCTGGTGGATCAAAAGTAGTAAAAACCAAAAGCTTAGCAAAATCTTTGTTCTTACTTTGGTCGATATATCTATTGACTTATATCGGTTTTGGTAACGGTTTTGAACAAATATTTTGCTCGTATATGGAACTATATAGGATAGTTTCTGGCCTGTACTGAATGGTATTTGGTTAGGTTTGGCATACATTTTCTTCTGAGATAAAAACAAATTTCGATACGGTTACATATCTTGTTACTAAGAAACCACGGAAACCTATAAGTACGCAGTACATATGAAAAGTAAATCAAGCTAAAGGTACTGAGATTAACATTTTAGGAGACTAGCATGGCACATAAATGGGGGCACAAATTCAGGACAATTCAGCTAAATAGCATAAACACAATTTGACATACTGGAAACTAAGAAAACCCCAGCCGAGGGCAGTAGAGCAAACTTTTGAAACCCTAGACTAGAACAGTGTATGTCTAAGTAACATCATATGAAATGTAAACTTGCGAAACGATTGCATGCGAACATATATTCAAGGGTGGTTCAGATAATAAAATGGTATGAATGAAAAATCGACTAAATCAATGATAAACTAGCCAAGAATTGAAACTTGGAAGTAATATATAAGCGGTAACTAAACCATGTCAATTGCAGAACTAAACCGAATAGATGGAACGGAAACTAATGAATGCTATCTCCTCCTCTACCTGAGCAGTGCAGATGTTGCTGGTGGCCTTGTCCCTCCTGATATGCTGCTCCCTCGTCTGCATAGCCATCCGCAGCGCCGGCTTCCCGGTCGAGTCCATGCTGACCCCGATGATCCTCCCTGGCATCATCCTCTTGTACTCCTGCGACGTCGCGAGGAACGCCGCGTGCGGGCCCCCGTACCCCATGGGCACCCCGAACCTCTGCGCCGACCCCACCACTATGTCCGCCCCCAGCTCCCCGGGCGGCTTGAGCACCGTGAGCGCCAGCAGGTCCGTAGCCATCACCACCTTCACCCCGTGGGCGTGCGCGTCCTTGACGAACTCCGCGTAGTCCAACACCTCCCCCGCGGTCCCCGGATACTGAACAAGGACACCGCAGACATCATTCCCGGAGTAATCGAAGTCCTTCAGGTCCTTCGTGACGACCTTGAGATCGAACCCGTCGGCTCTGGTCCTACAGATGTCGATGGTCTGCGGGTGGCAGTTGCTGGCGATCAAGAAGGTCTTTTTCTTGCTCTTCTGTATGTTGTTGCACATGGCCATGGCCTCCGCCGCGGCGGTGCCCTCGTCGAGGAGCGAGGCGTTGGACATCGGCAGCGAGGTGAGGTCGGAGATCATGGTCTGGAAGTTGAGCAGCGACTCGAGGCGGCCCTGGGCGATCTCGGCCTGGTAAGGGGTGTACTGAGTGTACCAGCCGGGGTTCTCCATGATGTTGCGGAGGATGACGGCGGGGACGAAGGTGTTGGAGTAGCCCATGCCGATGAAGGACTTGTAGAGCTTGTTCTTGGAGGCGAGGTGCTGCATGTGGGCCAGCATTTGGGACTCGGTGAGGCCCGAGTCGAAGATGGGGAGGGTCATGGCGGCGGTGCGGATGGACTTGGGGACGGTGGCGTCGATGAGGTGGTCGAGGGAGGGGAAGCCGAGGGAGGCGGACATGTGGGACTGGTCGGAGGGGGTGGCGGAGTTGTGGCGCCGAGGGAAGGTGTCGGTCGGCCTGAGCGACTCGACGGACACGGAACGGGTCTGCTGGTGTCGGTGGCCGGCGAAGTTGAAGGTGGAGATGGTAGGGGTGGTGGTGGTGGTGGTGGCGGTGGCGGTGGGTCTGGATTGGGAGATGAGTCGGCGGAGGATGGCGCGGCCGGCGAGCTTTCGGGCGCGGTCCATGGCTCCGGATCCTGCTGCTACAACTACGGTTGGGAATGTGGTGGGGGTGGGGGCTGTAAAAGCGAATAAATATATAGTTGTAGGGAAGTGTAGAAGTGGGATTGATTGGTGACGTGGAAGGAGGAGGAATCTTTGTTTAGGTTGGAGGAGGAGAAGGACATTACAGTGGATTGGATTGGATTTGGACGGAGGAGAAGAGAATGAATGCATGGGAAGAGGAGGAGAGGGGGTGTAAGGGGGCTTGGGTTCACAAACGGCTTATCTCTATTCCTAGCCATCCGCATGAATCTTCCTTGAAAGGGTGAGGATTTACTCCTAGGAAAACAAAATAATTTAAATATTCAAATATATTTAAATTAAAATCTATTATATATATATATTATTATTATTATTATTATACAGAAAATTTACTGTAGCAAAATAAATTTATATTAAATTCATTCAAACGAAACAAATTTGTAAAATTTGATATAGGGACACGGTCCGCCAACAGTGTTGGCGGAAAACACAACAGACGTACAAGTAGGCAAAAAAAAAAAAAAAAAAAAAAAAATGGATCCCACATGCCAATTTTTGCCAACACTGTTGGCTGAAATTGATGGGGGGTCAATTTCAGCCAACTGTGTTGGCGGAAATTGGGTGTGGGGGGACCCACGGGTTCGGTTGAGTTTGTTTGATTGGTTTTGTTTGGTTTGTTTGATTAGTTTATTTTAATTAGCTATGTTTTGGTTTTATTTATTTAGTTTTGTTTTGTAATTAGATTTAATAAAATTTATTTTAACAAAATAAAATTAAAATAATTAATTGTAAAAAAAAATTAGAAATATTTTTTTCGAAAATTTGCATCCAGAGCATCAAAATTTGTATAAATTTCATCTAAAGCATCAAAGTTTTAAAAAATACGAAAAAAGCTATATTTTTTAATATTATACTCCTATCGTTAATTTTTTCGTCGTTAACAGACGTTAAAAATAATAATAATAATAATAATAATCTGCCGTAAGAATATTACGTCTGCCGTCGAACAGACTTCGAGAGGTCATAATTATTTGTTTTGAAATTGTTTTTCGTTAAACAATAAGTCGATTTGTATGTTTTCGAGGAGAGTAACACAAATCGTGTAGAAAATTTTCTTATCCGAAGCAAGACGCGTATGTTACAGAAAAAAATATAAATTTTAAAACTTTAAAGTATCATAACTTTTGACTGAGAGATCGAAACAAGGTCCAGTTTGTGCTAAAATGACCGTATCGAAAAGTACTAGGGGATAAACAGTTTTACTGTTTGACGGACTTCGAAAATTTTTAGAATCGTAAAAAAACGATGTTTCGACCTCCAAATTTTACTTTCGGTCATTTTATTTTCGAATATTTAAAATTTACTGTAGCGAAATTAATTTATATTGGGTGTGGGGGTCCACGGATTTAAAACGATGTTTCGACCTCCAAAAAAAATTAGGAAAAAATTTAAATTAATTGTTTTATGTCTCGACGGCAGACGTAATATTCTTACGGCAGATTTTTATTTTTATTATTATTTTTAACGTCTGTTAACGACGAAAAAAATAACGATAGGAATATAATATTAAAAAATATAAACGTCCTTTGGACGTTTTGATATTTTTTTTGTAATTTTTTAAACTTTGATGATTTAGATAAAATTTATACAAATTTTGATGCTCTGGATGCAAATTTTCGAAAAAAAAAATTTCTAAATTTGTCTTTACAATTAATTTATTTTAATTTCGTTAAAATAAATTTTCTTAAATCTAATGAAAACAAAACTAAATAAATAAAACCAAAACATAATTAATTAAAACAAACAAACTAATAAAAAAACCAAACAAAATCAATCAAAAAAATCCAACCGAACCTGTGCCCCCCCCTCCCAAATTTTCGCCAACACAGTTGGTTGAAATTGGCCCCCCACCAATTTCAGCCAACAGTGTTGACCAAAATTGGCATATGGGATCCACTTTAATTTTTATTTTTTTATTTTGCCTACGTGTACGTCTGTTTTGTTTTTCGCCAACACTGTTGGCGGACTATGTTCCTATATCAAAATTTTACAAACTTGTTTCGTTTGAATGAATTTAATATAAATTTATTTTGCTACAGTAAATTTTCTGATTATTATATTATATTATATTATTTTTATTTTTATATTACTTGATCTAGAAACCATCCGTCACCCAGCCGTCTCTCATACCTCTCCTCATTGACCACTAGGTCCTTGAGTTCCGCACTCTAGGAAACAAGTTTAGCCATGAAGACACTCATAAACCAGACAGGGGTAAAAGTGTTTCCATACAAAGTGAAGAAAATGGTTAAAAGTTGCGTTTGGTTCCGAAGAAAGCGAGTGTTGCAACAAAACAACACACGTAGTTGGAACGAAAAACTGGAAAATGAATTTACAAATGCAGCTGCAGTATGCACACGGATTATTACGATCATAAAATGACTTAAAATTGTACCAATGTCTATCAATCTCAAAGGAATTCTTAGCGTGTGTTTGTCTACGTTGGGAGTCTGGGGATTAATGAGACCACTTGCATCAGAAACAAATATCAATACAGCATTTCAAGTCCAACATATACCACCTCACATCAAAAGAACAAAGTTTAATGACATGATCTATAGCCGAGTTGTGGGAATGAAGCTTCAGGTGATTTAGTAAAATCTCCACTTGCTTACACAAACTGCAGACATTTAACCCTGCTGTTGGAGAACATCAATTACAAGTCCACAGTCCATCTCTACTTTATCACTTCAACAATTGACATATAAAATTATACATGCCTAAAAAGTTGACATTACCAACCATTTGCATCACTAGGAGAGGGAGCTTCTTCCTAACATTAACTTTTGTACCTACATAATTTAGAGAGACTTCCAAGTACAGTAATGATATTTACTGATTCTCCACTTTCATTTAAACAATGCACTATTATTCCAGAAATTCTTTAGCTGCTCGATACACCAACAAAAGCCTAGTATTGTTTCGTATGTAGATCATCTAGGAACCTCTCCATGCATCACCCTCCAAGGACCCCAATAGAACTTGGGTTGCATGATTGGCACTGCTGCTCCTGGATGTTCTTCCCAGTACTTCTCCTGTTTCTCGACAGAAAGAAAAGACAATTCAGGCCTTTCATCGTGTTAATATATAAAAGTTTATGAAATCGAAGTGTATTTTCAATTTTCCACAAACACCATCTACTCAATGTTGGATCGCTTAGGAAAAATGGATGAGAATTAATTCCAGAAGAAGAAGAAAGGAATTTGGTCATGAAGTTGGACTTGACCAACTCCAATTTCAAGAACAATTGTCGGGTAATTAACAATCCAAAGACAGTCGTATATTTTTAACAAGGTGCTTCATAATTCATATGTGGTAAAAAAAAATTGAAAATGGATGAGAATTAATTAAGTCTCAACTCAGGTCTTCTCCAGAAGAAAATACATCTTGGTGGTGGATCTTGGAAACCAAAGGTTCCCAATGAAAATTTTCTTATCAGATTTTGGAGTTACGCTTCATTTTGTACCAGTACCACACATCAAAATCTCTCACCAACAATAAAATCTCTCACCAACAATACATTTTATTCATCTATTTAGTGTTATAGTTATATACCGACCAACTTTTATATCAAAGCAAAACTTGTAAGCTGGAATCATAAAAGAGAGCCTACTTGACACAATTTCTAGGAAGATAAGCCCAAGGATCAGAATAGGCAGTCTGGAATACCAAACAGTACATGCATCAACAGTCGCTTCGACAAAGAATGTTAGAGAAGAGAATAGTCCACCTCAACTTCTAATGGAAACAAGTCCTCCCAATCCAAAAACAAATTAATGAAGCGCCTGATTTTTCATTTTGGCACATCTAACCTATATATTTGTCTAAAGTGACAACGCCTAAAAAGTACAAATTTTCCATCTTCCTCAATATCCTGTCACCCGCATAAATAAAAGACACAATCCCAAAGCCACGAGGGTGACACCAATGCAGGATTCATGGAAAGATTTATGTTGATTTAGTACCATTTTTATCTAGAGTCTATTTTTCTGGCCCAAACCCTATCCTCTAACAGCAACCCCTACCATCATGCCAGCCAACGCCCCCAATTAAATTAATATCCTCACTCATTTGATCTGTATAGTTGATATAAGGAACGACACAATGTTATGTGAAACAATGATTCTCACCATTAGGAACAAACTACTCTTACCATTATTTATGAATACATATAGATGGCTCTCCTTGGAAACATGTTGAACACTTCTCACACATGTTTGCGATTTTACTGCAGAATTATCATGAAATGATAATTCTAAGATGATTCTCTTGACAATGAAAACACTGCAGGACACTTCTTTCATATGCCGACATTTGAGGCATGTTCCATTATTTTTCGAATGAAATACTATAGTTTTAAGAAATAGATACATCAAAATAATGGTTTAACATTAAAGTGTAGTAAATGTCATGTTGCAACTTGCATGAGATGAATAATTATTTGTATGCGGTTTTAAGAAAACAAAGAGCTAAGACCTATTCCCGTATAAAGTACCAAAGCAATAAATTTTAATGATAAAAGATAATCAAATTTCACAAATTGTTGAACCCCAAACGTTCAGGATAAAGGCTTTGCTCTTGTTGTAAATTTCACGAACTCAACAATATTCCCTATAAATGATGGATCTACAATATTTAGTAGATTATCACCAATTCATCATCCAAGACATCTCCCATGATAACATTATCAGCTATAGAGCATAAGAACGCCCCATAAAAGATAGACCTATCATTCGGCTATCCAATTTAAGCTTGTGCAACCAAGGAGTATCATGAAATATATAAATTTTATGTTTTTGACTTTCCATTGACATTTCTAATTCACACAGAGAAGGTTCCCATGTGTCTTCTAGTCATGCCCATGTTAGGTTGTTCATGTTTCAAGGATCCTTCATTGGTGTCATTAGGCCCAAACAATAACACCCCTCTAACGAGCCAAAGTTTAAGATTGATCAGTTGGTTTAAACTTTAAAGAGAGTTTATTGATTTTCAAATAAACGTGTAAGGGACTATATGAAACTTATCCAAACATAGAAGTGCCCAACTGAAAATAAGTCTTGCAGCTCTTGCCAATTGCTACATAAAGTTTTAGATAGGCATGCATATAGTCCTCAATCATGTTTGATTTCCATAACATTTCGAAGAAATTCGAAATGAGCCAAAAGAATGTTCTTTTCTCTGTTTAGGCTCATTCTCTGTATTATCAATAGGATTAATTATAACAAGTCACACTCTCATATTCCGGAAATACCTACGACAAAGCATATGTGTGAGAGTAATAACTCAAATCATCCTTTAAGTCAGTTAATCATAGATTCACAGCGTCGAAAGGATAAAATTGAACAATCAAAGTTTCACTGAGAAAGGGATAGGGCAAAATTGTAGCCTTTTAGAACTATCAATATGCACCTTCGAGTCAGAAAGCAATGTTACTTGAACACTTTACACAGGTATAAAGTGTCTGTTGCTGTCAACATCAACCTCATAGGCTCACACAATCTGTTTCACATAGGAGGCTGAGCTGTCTGTTCTGGGTGGCCCAATCCATGTGGGTACTATGCCGCCCCCCATCTTGGATGTTATATGTGCCTCCTTTGTTTAACTTTAGTAATGGTTTCCGTAAGGAGTAGTTTTTGCAAGAACAAGGAGTTTGGACTGGACTTCCATGTTTACTAATTCAGTTTCACTTGAGTTTTGAGATGTTGCTAATCATAATCTCAACAAAACTGATAAGGTAGTTTACTGCCTTCTATCAGGAACTTTGAACTATTGACTTAGGTTAAACAGTTGTCCTTAAAAAAAAAAATCCAACCTTAGATTCACTTGCTTTGGCTCACCCAAATGTTTAGAAAAATAAATAAAACTACATTACAAGAAATGGATTATACATACTTGCAAAGATCTTTGCAATATGCCGAGGATATTTAATATTGACTAATTGCACTTCAAATGAAACCAAAATAAATACGAAAAATAAATCATTGAGTGCCAAATTAAGCCAACAGTATATAATCAAATACCATTACCTAACAATATGCTAAGTCATGGAAGATGTAATAATCGATACAACATGCCACGACAAGGTGAGATCATTTGCCAAAATCTAGTGATGTCAATGTGAGTCGGAAAGGAGATTTGGCTCACAAATGCAAACCCCCAAATCAATAGAGCAGTTCAAATTCACCAATATTACCATGTTATTAGTCAATTTTGCTGACATCCCTCATGTAGTCAAAAATATTAATTCTCTATCCTCACCGTATATTACAGGTCTCTTTTGCTATCCTTTTCTACGGAAATTGTTTTAAAGAACATGGGAATGCAGATAAAATATATAGTTAACTTCACTAAGATTATCTATCATTCTCGTGAAATTTGTTCATTTGTTGTTCTTCCAGGATATATTATGTACCGAATGCATTCAATAGTAGACTGTAAATCAATAAGATATTGCAAAACGGAAAGCTTAATCATCTCAAAAATCATTTACTGCGTCTCATAAAACAAAATCATTTAGTGCAAAATTCAGGATAAGAACTAGTATTTGTAGGTGAGATTGTAACTCATCGCTCAGATACCTTGTAAAGTTGCTCGGTTATTGCAGACCCGACAACACCCGTGTAGAATGCAGCGATGTAGATGGAAATAAGAGGTTTGAAAGACCTAGGACGCCTATAAGCCTCGATCATGTCCCAAAGGTAAGTTTTTTCCCACTTATAGAACAGGTGATCTGCATACATTGTCCATAACTTGCTCGTCATCTCTACTGCACAAACCACACAGCTGAGCCTGAAAAAGACAACTCATCATGAAACTACAAGAAAGAACCTTACAGAGAGCATATTTTGTTTTATGTTATTGCGAGTGTAGACAGCTTTAGAAAAGAAGAACGAGATTCCACTGTAAATGAATAAGATTGTGAACAGTGAAGGATATTAGAAAGAAGAAAAATTCATTCAGCAGAATATGTACACTAGGTTGTTACCTACGAAGCAAAACAAATTTAGGGCACAAGCATTCCTTAATGCACTAGGACACCCCAAAATATTTCTCATGTCCGTATCTTGTCTTGTTGGTCACAGGCATTGCGAAATACACCAGACCACGCCTAGGAAGCACAAGCACGGACGCACCACAAATTGGTGCCGTATCTTTGTCGTGTCGGGCATTTATCGGGGACATGCACTCCAAAATACACTAATACACGCCAAAACAGGTGCCACGTCCGTTAAATTGTGTGTTATGTCGTGTTCGCCCAGGGCAGTCCAAGATCAGTGCCATTCCCGTGTCCTGAGTCGCAGTGTCAGTGAACGATAGTTTGCTAGGAAGTGGTTCTGATTCTAAAATAACAAGAGACGTAAAAATTCGCAGTTGAATATCACCGAACAAAATCAAATATAAAAACCCTAAAATATGATGAGATGCAGCATCTAACCAAATTGAGGATTACAAGCAGAGCTATTAGAACAGTTTCATATATTTCCAGTAATCCATATATTTCTTCCACATATTCGAATATGATGGTTTGGTTGAGGGTTTAGAGAGGTCTGGAAAGCTCGGAAACAACGAGACGTGCCACATATTCGAATCTGACACGATTTCAACGGTTCGGTTCGTACCTGATGCAAATCATACCGTGGAAATCATGTCAGATTCGCGGCGGACACCCCCGGATACGTCAAAATTGAAAATAATAATAATAGTTAACCAACCTGGCTCCCAAAAGTTCGCTTATTATTATTGAGAAAAAATTTTGGTTTGGTTGAGGGTTTAGAGAGGTCTGGAAAGCTCGGAAAAGACGAGACTTGTGCCACATATTCGAATCCGACACGATTTCAACGATTCGGTTCGGTTCGTACCTGATGCAAATCGTACCGTGGAAATCATGTCGGATTCGCGGCGGACACCGCCGGATACGTCAAAATTGAAAATAATAATAAATCAAGCGGTAGTTGAGAGTTTGGGATGGCAGGATTCCTGATATTCATTCTCAATATATATATATATATATATATATATATATATATATATATATATATATTCCACATTGAGATGGGTGGAATCTATGCATGTACAGATTATGCCAGTCTCAATGACGAAATTCTATGCCAGCTGACTAAAAGCTAAAGTAAACTTCGTACAACATGTTCAACTATGAGGAATGAGAATTCTTCTAGCTAGCAACCACTTATTATTATTGTCTATCCTTTTGCCGCTGAGCAACTACATTTACTTTATTATGGAGACAAAATTTGAGGAATCTAGCAAATCCAAAAGCCCAACTGCCCCTTGATTTCCGTTAGATAATCTGGCAAAAATTGAATGTATATATATATATATATATATATATATATATATATATATATATATATGGCTAAACGGGATATGAGCCATAGTGCTCATATTCTTACATGAGCCATGCATATGTGGACCAATAGGAATAGAGTGTACTAATGCACCCATGTGCACATGGGATGAAGCACTCTATTCCTATTGGTCCACATGTGCATGGCTCATGTAGGAATATGAGCACTATAGCTCATATCCCGTTTATCCAATATATATATATATATATATATATATATATATATATATATATATATATAGTCTATTTTGTTAGAATTCCGCAATTGCACAGATTCTACCAGTCTCTATGGAGAAGGAATTTGTGCACAGATTCCGCCAACCCAACTAACAAAATATTTTGTATTGTACAATTCTTTTAAACTATTTTCTTCCCTTTCTATTTATTAAATATTTCTTTCGTACGAACAAATTTTCGATTTCTTTCATTATTGGTTTTGTCTTATCTTTAGGTACCGCAAATCGTAATAATTATGAAGAATTCCCCAAAATTGCAAACAAAACTCAAAAAAATATTTCGCAAATTTTAGCAAAATTGTTATTTGGAGAAATTTGGTACGGCCCTCTCAACTTCATGGGTGCTATGGATACCCAAAACTTCTCTTTATTTACATCTTCCTACCTAAGGAAATAGTACACTTTCCAAACAATCCAAAAGTTCTCCAAAAATTAAAACCTCACCATCACCATTTTTCTCCAAATTTTGCTTTACGTGTATAAATTACCAAAAAACTTGTCCCTAATTGTATAAAGTGAAGTAAATGTAATTTACTTCTTATGGAAGTCTGCCATCAAAATGTAGATATCATATATTAGACTTTATATATCACAAGTTATCAAGTTAGTTTGATAGTAAAAATAAAAATTTACAAAACTAAATAAATATAATTCATGTTAGTATAAAATTAAGTTAAAAGAAACTAAATCTCTTAGAATGATCTCAATTATATCAATTTTACAAAAAAATCATAAAATAAAAATAAAAATAAGAGATTTATTAAATTATTTTATTTAATATAAAATATAAATTCTACAGGTTTATGATCATTAATCTAACACGGGTCGCACATGATAAACAAAATAGAGCCAATAATTCAAAAAATATAAAAATATATATACAAAATAAAATCATGAATATAAAAATAATTTAAACATATTTTTATAGTTTAAAATACATAAATATTAAATTTTATTGGTGTTACAGATGAACAAGTAAACATCAAGTTGATTGTGTATTTGTTACATAGTAATCCGTAACAAATAATGTTATTTATTACATATTTTGAATACTATCTATTACATAAAATTGCTTGGTGTTATATATTACTGCTATTTGTTACATATAAGGGTAATATGTGATATTTGCATATAACTCGTTACACGTTAGTGTCATTCGTTACATATAAGATAAATATGTGACATCTACATGTATTTTGTTACATGTTACTATTAGTTGTTACATATAACAGTAATATATGACATATATTTGTAACTTGTTACATCTTATTGTTATTTGTTACATACAATGATAACATATGTCATCTATTTGTGACGTATTACATATTGGTGCTATCTATTATATATAATGGACATATGTGATATTTACTTGTAATTTGTGACATTATTTAACTTGCGACGGTTGAACTTAACTTGTGCCTCTGGTACCTAACTTGTGATTCATATACTTCACAGGTGGACTCATCGGTCGTCTAAGACCGACAAATCCACTCGCACTCTCCGTTATGCGATCAAATGTCATTGAATTTTGACCTTAGCTTTGTGGTTATTGTATCATAATTCCTTGATCCTGGAAAAATAATGTCAAATTTGGAAGAAATTATTTGGAGAGGAAGAGTTAATCACTTAGAGGTCTATTAGAAACACATCTCCATTTGTCCTTCTGGTTGTTGAGCCATCGGAGACCCGACTTTAGGGCCAAGCGCTTCCATTTTACCTGGTTTTATTTAATTTGAGTATTCCATCTTTTCACGTATAGATAATTATTCAATGGCCATTTTTTCAAACTAGTGGATTTTAAATTTTTATTAGCAAAATAACATTATTTTTTGATACAATCAATCAATTGGCTCCCAAATCAGACAGTCATTTTGGTAATATATAACTAGTGCTATTATTTACTTTAGTCCTCTAGAAGCTTCACCATTCAAGCTTGAAGACATACATAGAACCTTCATTTTAAAGAAATCGTTAGCAGTGTTTTTCCTGTCAAGTTATTACTTAATGTCTAGTTACGTTTTGTACCTCTGCATAATTTATGCTTTCAACTCGACTGTAGGAGATGACTATACGTGTAAGTATGATTTGTAGTATAATTTATGTTGGACAGTTAAGAAACATGTTCAAGACATGCTTCTAGCTGAAATGATAATGGTGAGATCAATCAGCGGCATACTAGATAATATGATCAGGAAATTAGCTTGTCTGGGAGGTTAATAGTACCTTCAATAGAGGTCAGATGTGAAAAACCATTTGAGATTGTTTGAACGAGTCCATTGATTGTTGGATTCCTCAGAAGTGATTAGATAGCAGTTGGAAGTGCTAGTAGGGATGGATGGAACAAAGGAACATGAGTGTAATTTTAAAAAAGCTTTATAAATCTGTATCAAGGAAAATGAATTCATCTAACAAGCGAAAAGGCTGGAAGGCCTTGTTGCTTTTGCTGTATTTGTCATTTTTATTGTCAAGTATATGTTAAAATATCGTCATGCTACTTGTATCCTCCTTTGCAGTTCAAGGATTCACATGCTTGACTTTATTAGCCCTATTTATCTAGTAGTTTGCAGTTTTTGCCCGCTAAATAAAATTTCTAAGCAAGACTATATAGTGCTCAAATAGACCGTACAGTTCCTTACCTACGAAACAAAGACGATTAAACGTACTGAAGACATTTTCAGATACAGATATCGAACATATCAAATTTCTAGAAGTAGAATGCAAACAACTATATATATATATATATATATATATATATATATATATATATAAGTTTAATCAAACTGGCGATACATTATTTTATAAAACAATCTCAAATTATTTATCCTTCCTATGCTAACCTGTAATCCACTTTCTTCCCCCAATCTAAATAGTCATAGGATCCTAAATCTCATGGAAGAAGAAAGACCGCTTCGAAAATACAAGCAAAGGATAATGGAAAGAAAGGGAGAAATGGAAGGAAGTCGGTGAGACCAACAGTTGAAACTCTTTTCCTTGCTATGTCATGATGTCTCTTACTCTCAATCCTCCATAGTTTCTATCTTAGATTCTTAGAAGCTAACAATTCTCTAAAACATACACATAATATCACCAGTAAATAAACCACACCATGGAAAGCTCATTCAGAATATGCCTAGAAAGTTACAGAAGGACCAAATTCTATCTATAAACATTACATGGGAGAGAGATCACATAGAGAGGCCATATTTGCTCTGGCAAATGTTCCTTTACAGAAGCTGATCACAGTTGTGATGGCTACTGGCTCATGACCGTTTTGGCTGCAGTGGCAGGTTATCATAACTAAGGCTATCACTAACACAAACTCATAGATGATGTTAACAAAAAGGCCTTCATTCTGATTCCAAAAATTTGAGGTCAGCAATGTTTTGTTTTCTTTTTCTATCCAAATAACAATTTTTATATCAGACCCATGTTACTTATACTTTGCTCCTCCAATGCTAATTTGGTAATCCCAACCCAGGTTGAATACCTCCAAATCAGTGTCTTAACTCATTGCTAAAGTTATGTTCTATGTGGTAATTGAAGAAGTCTTCATCGAAATATAACAGACGAGTCGCCACCTGTTACCTTTTCATCAGAATTTGTAAAGGTTGGACAGAGATGACCACGATAGCATCATCATCATAACATGGTCCTTCGCTGTGACAAGGACATTATCATAACGTGCTAAAATATCTTGTAGTCATGGCTGTGTGATGTATAATGTGAGAATAGCCAGGCCCTTTGATGGTATATATATATATATATATATATATATATATATATATATATAGGTCCGCTTCACCACAAATCCATAGACCATCAATTCTTTCCCTCAAAATGGTTGTTGCACATGAAATCAAGTACATCAATGGGAAGAATTCTTTTAAAGTGTGTTAACCATCAAAAGGCTTTGCGAATTGCAATTACCTTGTATAAATAAAATTTTTATATAATCCTCAATAATATCAATATGAAATCAAGTACATCAATAGATTTTGATATTGTAGTGCACTGCAACCATGAGGCATATTAGTAGGAACTGGCCCATGCTAAGAAATCCTCATAAATGGTTTCTTACTCGACTATAGAATTGACTTGGCATTATATTATGAATTGTCATGCATTTACTTATAGTTAATCCAACCATAATGAACTATACGGTCTATACAGTGGTGTGCATTCAAAGCATACTTTATAAAAATGATATAATTTTTTCATCATCACTTCCAGCACAAAACAACAAGTTCACTCTTCATATTCAACTATATTCTTCTTTAAATTCAAATCACTAACCATTCCTAAAGTATTCAAATTGATGTCAAGATGAATAACAAGAAGAATCGATCCCAAAAATTCACCAAAACCGATCCAAATCGGAACATGAACTAACGGAAAGCAAAGATCTGAGGGTTACCACTCCAATGGCGCTGTAGGTGGAGACGGAGAGCTTCTGGTCGTAAACGTAGTCCCTGGTGAGTAGATCTGAAGAATCGATCGAAACATTAAGGAAATATAATCAAAAAATGGGGAAAAAAGAGCAAAAAATTGAAAATCGAGGGGAGAAGAAATCGAACAAATTTGCCTCTCTTTAGAAACAGAACGAGTTTCCGGACGGTGACGAGGGGCTCCGCCGCGGGCTAGGGAGGTCGACGGAGAGGGGTTTTTTTTTTCGTTTTCTTCTAGGTCTAACTGATCGGGGTTTGGAAGGGCGATATTTTGTGTGTGTGGGTAAATTGGTAATTTAAAATTTTGAAAATGTAATGTAACTTAGATTATATTAGTTTTAGGCTTTTTCTATAGGTATTACATTTTTTTTGCTTAGGCTAGTCCTTTTTTTTTTTAGTTATTTACAACTTTGTCATTGGAAAACGTTGCTCCAGGCTTGTCTGTGTCACGACCCGCACCCAGATATTCGGGCACGAGTACGTGGGTACGTCCAGCCTACGCCGCAGTATCGGCGGTAGAACGATGTCTGGGTCAACTCTGCTAACTAAATATCTAAACAATATGTATATGGTACATGTCAATAATCTCAACTCCAAACGGAGGAACAATATGGTATCTCAAAAATGTAACTATACTCAATCACAATGTAAACTAAGGAAGATAGAGCACGAATGGAAATAACGAAAGAAAGAGAATCAAGATACAATCCACAAGTCTGAAATAATATATATACATGCCAAAATTCTCAATAAGACTAGTACAAGTCCAAATCTATAGAACTAGGCCTCATCGGTCACTGGTATTATGTCCTCCTACTATAGGAGAGTGCCCTCTAGTGGCTCACCATCCTGCGGCCCATAATAGGTGGGACACTGCTCCTTTAGTCAATCATCTGAAAAATATATCCAGTCAGGATTGGAGCAAAGTACATACTGTAGAAGCATGAAAAATACGCTGAAGAATTATACGCGTAAAACCCTCAACATGCAGGAAGCCGCGTAAACAGAGCTCCAGCACTGGGTGGCATAAGACATGACTTCAGAGCCATTGGCGTACAGTAGAGCTTCAACGCTATTTTAGCGGAAAATATAGCTCCAGAACAACCCGCGTAGTGCAGTATTTCCAGACTATTTCCGCGTAAAAAAGGTTGCTACATCGCCACTTCGGCGTAAAATCTGTCTGCTTTTAATGCAGCGAAAAGTTGTACGAGGAACTCTTCGTATTCCTCGAATGAACCTGTCAGTTGAAGCAGTGAACCTGACTCCTGACAAAGAGTACTGCACGACGATCGAGAGGACGACTGTTATGATGACTCTGCACAGAACTCCAAACTGTCGTCTAGTGACATAACCCTTGATATAAGTTGTCGTTTACGCATTCAAGGAATACGCTGCCTATTCTATACAGGCAGACATGAGCTTTACGCTCAGGATGAGACGAAACCAACAGCCACGTCAAAAGCTGTTCTTCGTACAGAACTCGAGGCACGTCTCTGTAATTAATGTGCGAGATGGGGGCAGATCTCTGCATTTAATGCATGAGATTTGGTTCTACTTTTAATGAATGTGTGAGCTATAATTAGGGCTAATACGTCCACATCACCATCCCCGCACATTACGCCAACCAGGCTATTTTCAGCTATAGGAGTACGCCGTATGCTATCTCCTTGAAATACGTCGACCTGGCTATTTTCAAATATAGGAGTACGTCGTATGCTATCTCCTCGAAATACGCCAACTCAGGCTATATATTGCAAAAGTGCATGATAAGGCTATCTGGCTCAGGATACGCTCAAAACCTCAGTCAAAGAAGGATAAACTGGCTATCTTTACGCTGGTCACCTATCCATGCAGCATCAAGCTTTATGCAGAATTTGGCTTCTACGCCTACTTGGCTTTTACGCCAACTTGACAGCTACTTGGCTTCTACGCCAACTTGACAGCTATTTGGCTTCTACGCCAACTTGACAGCTATTTGGCTTCTAGGCCAACTTGACAGCTATTCGGCTTCTACGCCTACTTGGCTTTTACGCCATCAGAACAGCTACTTGGCTTTTACGCCATCAGAACAGCTATTTGGTTTTTACGCCAATGAGACAGTTATTTGGCTTTTATGCCAACCATCTCTACGCGAGGTGCAGTTATCTACATGGCTTGCATGTCGTGATCTTCGATGAGCGATTATACGCGTTACCTCATAATGGGACATGCGTCACACGCCAATTCAAGAGATCATTCATACGTGGGTAGCAGTTATTATAACCGCCGCGTAAAAGGTGCAGCTCTCTCCGCTGTTCGGTTTCTACGCCGACTGTAGCTGAACTCTATAAATAGAGACCTCCGGCCACGGAGGTCCAAAGGTCGAAGAGCCAAAGGAAAAGGGTGGAAAGTCGAGGATTTTCCAAGAAAAGAGAGTATATTCAGAGAGTGTTTTGGCAACGAGAGTTCAATCCCTCATGCAGTCTTTGAAGCTTCTTTTTCGTCTTCTACAGCACTTCTTCGTCATTGTGTGGTCAAAGGGACAAAGTGATCGACCGCAGATCAGACTCCTATAGCAATATTTCTCCAGAATCAAATTTTTGTACTTAACATCCTCGTATAGGATTAATTGTACTTCTTTTTCTTGTTTGTAAACCAAAGAAAGGGTTTTGTGTAAACATAGTTTCAATTTCTTTCGTTTATTATCAAACACAAGATGGCGACTCTGCTGGGGACTACTTTCTCATCTGACGAGAAAGCCATTGCTCAACATGATGATGTATCCGTAGGATCGACGAAGAAGACTCTGGTCGTCCAATTCGACCAATCGACTTACGAAGACATGCTTCGAGCAGGGGGTAGCTCTCATTCCTTTTCTGTCCAGGACAACATAAAATTGCGTAAAGTATGGATGCCCCGGACATCCTCTACCATTCTTGCGGACTCTCTCTCTCTGATCGACAAGGTTGTGACATCGCGACCTCTACGCCTTGGGCGTAAAAATCCGTCTCCCATCTGTGATATGGCAGATGAAGCTTCTGGCAATGCCTCAGTGCCAATCCAGAAGTCTACTCCGCTCCCTGCGCGTAAAACTTTGTCTCCCGTCTGTGACATGGCAGACGAAGCTTCTGGCGGTGCCTTAGTGCCAATCCAGAAGTCTACTTCGTGCCCTGCGCGTAAAACTTTGTCTCCCGTCTGTGACGTGGCAGACGAAGCTTCTGGCAATGCCTTAGGGCCAATCCAGAAGTTTACACCGTGCCCCGCGCGTAAAATTCAGTCTTCCGTCTGTGACGTGGCAGACAAAATTTCTGATATACATCTTCCCTCTGCGATGAGGCAGATGGTCCTTGCAATCACCGCAAGGGAAAACAAGTGGCGGATTTCCCGACCTCTCGGCTTTTACGCCATCAAGAGAAGAATCTGTCGCTCTTCAGATTAAGCGGAAGGCTGATGGCCGATTGAGGACTTCCTCAGTTTTACGCCAACCTGTGCAAAGTTCCAGATTAGGTCAGGACAAGCCCTCCAGTGTAAAGAAGGCCCAGTTCGTGGATAGATACGCTCCTCATGGATCATGCGCTACTCACATGGCTGAACTGATGTATTCTTATGGCAGGGAGAGAGTTATGATTCCCAATATCCGCACTCCCACTGATGTAAAAAGACAGAATAAGCCTTCTTCTTCTTCTCCTGTTAATCCTCCTGACTTGCGTAATTTCCTGATCCAGAAGCGTAAAGACAGGGGATCTTCTAACATGTCTATTACACCCCCCAGGGAGAACTGTTGTAATAGTCACAAAGTTATAGTTAATTATTGTTGTTCTAAGGCAAAATGGTCAGTTTTCGACCGATTGAACTACTCTTTGTCTTTACAGGAAGCAGAGCCGACATTCGCATCAGTGAACATGGCGTCACACATCCCTAGAGGAAGGTCAAATTCAAGACGTCATCCCTCTAGAACTCCAAGCCAAAGGAGATTCGACAGACTTCTTGAGAATATTAAAGCTGGTGTGTTTCGAAACACCCGTTCGAGGTCACGGCAACCGACTTCATATTCTTCTGATTCAGACACTGGGGGTCGCCAGTTTTTTGAATCAGATGTTAAAAGTATAGACTCAATCTCTACAGAGATCTATACTAATCCTTCAATAACATCCAGAGAAATGGAAGTCTATGCCATTGGAGATGAACACGAAGAGGCTTCCCCATCGGAAAGTACTGAGCAACGCATCGCTGTATTGGAGACATCACTGAAAGAGATGCATTCCATGATAGAGAATATGCACCAGATGATGCTGACTCAACATACAGCTGCTATAGCTCCAGCATCGGTTCCTCCGACTCAAATACGTGTGGGGGTGGACCTACCACCGTCCAATGCAAACCAGGAGCCTGTTCTAAATCAAGAGTCAGCGGCTCCTCAACTTCCTAACTCGGAGAATGTATTGCCTCATGTTGGAGTTACAATACAACCGATCTCTCACCACTATGTGGTCCCTTTACTAGATGAAGACCCGATGCAGGCAGTGCGGGAATTGAAAGCCCAATTTGATGCCTTGAAGCATAAGGATCAGCTCAAGAAGTTGGGAATCAACCAACCATACCCAGCTATCTGGGACGAGATCCATTTCTCATCAAAATACAAACCACAGGCTATGGTTTTGTTTGAGGGAAAGACGTCATCGAGCCAGTACATGAACTACTTTAGCATGATGACGGTGTTATTGCAAGGGAATGATGCCCTTCTCACTCGAGTATTTAAAGGCTGTCTGTCTGGAGTGGCCTATCAGTGGTACCGTAGTCTTACGGACAACTGTATTACTTCCTTTGAAGATTTCAAGACTCTGTTCTTTGCTCGATTCTACGAAGGAGGGATGGACATGTCTATGTCCTCACTCATCGAAGTAAAGCAGAAGGAGAAAGAAAATGTTCGTACTTTCATCGAACATTTTTGTCAGGCTACTTTGCAGATGCCTCCCCGGGTTCCGGATTCTGCCTTGGTGGACATTTGTAGGAAGAACTTTCTTCCACTGATCTCGGTGTTTACAGGACCATATCAGTTTCATGATTGGCCCTCGTTTATCATCTCAGCGGTAGCCGTTGAAGATAACAGTCGGAAGGCGCGTGACAATGGAATCATGATCTCTACCTCTGATAGAGGGAAGAGGTCATCCTCCAATAGCGACCATCCTCGTAGTTCCAAAGGGAAAGAAGCTCTGGCGATCAATACGTCCAGGCAACATACTCTAGGGACTACGCAGACGAATCCTGGGACTTCCAGGCCTAAAGAAGATTTCTTTTTTGACGACGACTATATTCCGAGCATATTCGATTGTCTAGTCAAAAGCCGCAAGCTCACCCTCCCAGAGGTAAAGCGGCCTAATGAAGTCGGCAGTACCAATAACCCTAAGTACTGCATTTTTCATAGGTACATACATCATCCCACAAAGGCGTGTTATGTACTAAAGAGGAAAATCCAGGAGTTGATCGACGCCAAGGCCATCACTCTGCTTAATAGCGAGAAGACGGTCACTGCCAACATGATCTCTCTCCAATTCGGCAATCTGCCCCCTCAAGAAGTCCCGGATGGTGTTGTACCTATTTTCCGGACGATGATGAACATTGTTAATCTTCCTCCGGCCAGGGGTCAAAATCATGACTTATTACCCCTAACTACCCAGCGTGGTGAGATTATGTGGGTTCATCCTGATCTGGTATCAGAGATCGAGGAAGAGACTCAAGCTGCTTAGGCTAAGTCTAAAAAGAACTCAAGACGTAAACCATGCCATATGGTTGCAATATCCCCGACATCAGAAGAAGAGGCTTTGGCTACCGGAACCCGTTCAGGGAAAGCCTACCTCAAGGACTATGGAGGAAATCAGAAAGATGCAACGGCAGACACTTCAGCTGCTAAACTTCTAGAGCCTGAACCTGTCATACCAGAGGCAGGTCCTTCTATACCAACATCGGCAGACAAGGGCAAGCAAAAAGAAGTGCGTTTTGACAAACCTTTGAAGAATATTCAAAACAAAGGTTTGGAGAAACCATATAACTTTGACATCCTGGCCCAGTTGGCTAATACACCAGCCAGATTGTCTATTTTTGAGCTCCTAAGGCTATCCAAAGACACTCGTCAAGCCTTAAGTGAAGCGTTAATGCAGGCAGATGTATGCTTGACTCAGCTCAAGTCCCCCGACGAAGAGCCTGTGGCATGTCCTCAATGCCATAGCGTGATGGAAATGGTCCCTAACATCACTTTCACTCAAGAAGACATGTTGTTGAAACATAACAGGCATGACAGACCCCTCTATTACATCGGATACGTCGGTTCCATGGAGATAGACCGGATTCACATAGATCCGGGATCATCGATCAGCATTATCCCTCATAGTCTGCTCAGACCTCTGAGGATTCCTACCAGCGAACTGGCTTACACCACAACAATAATCGTGGGCTTCAACGCCAGGAAAAGTAAGTCGTTGGGGAAGATTCGGCTGAGGATCCAGATTGGGGACCTTAGATCAGTGGCTACATGCTACGTCATTGATTCAGAGGTGTCTTACAACATTCTGCTGGGCAGACCATGGATCCACGATCACAACATTGTTCCTTCGACTCTACATCAATGCTTCAAATATGTAGATGCCCAAGGAACAGTAAAAATGGAGTTTGCTGACCTTAACCCGTTCAAAGGAGTAGAGTCCTACTATTCTGATGCCATGTTGTACACCCAAGACTACATGAAAGAGGTGTCAGGCAAGACAGAGGAGGAATCCCACCGGGAGCCAGGAGAACCGTCTGCGGAGCAACCTCTGTCGATCCAGGTGAAAGGGCGGACTGCCCGTCCGAAAGTCATGGAACCCATGGCTATCCACCTGAACAAAACCAAATCAGGAGGAGGAAGTAATCCCCTAGTGATCACTTTGAGCCAGAAGCCTCCACCTTTGGTCATCAACCTCAGGCGCAACAAGCAGCCGACTGATGTAAATACAACCGGGAACGTGGTTTCTGACGATAATAAAGATTCTCTTTTCCAGTATACTGACGCCCAATTTCCAAAACAGGAATCTTACCACCATAACGATATAGAGCCTATAGCACAAAAATTCTTAGAAGCTATAGACTCCTATCATCCGTATGTGTGGGAGGTAGCGTCAACATCTAATATCATCACGACATATGGGCCACATAAAGATTCCATCTTTATTATCCCACCTACTCGCAGCAATCAGCATCCAATAGTCTTCGGTCGCATGCGCAACAGACCGATTGTATAAGAAGATTCTCACGAGTCCGATGCTAGGAAAATGTAGGTTCATAGATATAGCCCCCAAGCTTTGAAGATTATGCAAAGTATGGGTTATGATCTAAAGTCAGAGCCAGGCCTCAACTATGGGAAAGACAGACGATGCCGTTGCATGGTGATCCCTACTGTCAACAAACTCATTTTGGGTTAGGGTATACCACGTCTCTTACAACTTCTGAGTCAAATGAGGATACATTTTCCTCTTCTCAAGATGACTCGTCATCCTTCGGCTCATACGCTGAACTCGAACAGGTATTATCAGTAAATATGGTATTGACAGATTCTCTCGAAACAGAGGAACAAGAATCTGAACCATTCGAAGATGAATCCTAGGCTCAGCAAATGGATACACAATGGGAACTCCAGTTCGAGCAGAGAGAACCGGCCACTGAAGATAAAGTTATCCAGATCGATATTGGGGATAAACTTTCACCAAAGCCGATATTTATCAGTAACAATCTTTCTGAAGAAGAAAGCGAAGAGATAATCCAACTGATAAAAGAATATATCGACATCTTTGCATGGAATTATGAGGATATGCCAGGTCTTGATCCTAAAGTGGCTACCCACAAGCTCAACATATTGCCCAATTTGAAGCCGGTGAAGCAACACCAACGCCGGTTCCGTCCGGATATGATGGATGCCATCGAAGCAGAAATCAAGAAGTTGATAGTCTGTGGGTTCATCCGGGAAGAATAACATCCTGACTTGGTCGCCAATGTTGTCCCAGTTATGAAGAAAAGCAGGAAAGTGCGTGTTTGCATCGATTTTCGATATCTGAATGTGTCATGCCCTAAAGATGAGTTCCCTCTTCCTATTACAGACGTTATGATCGACAATACATGCGGTTTTGAACGCATGTCTTTCATGGACAGATTTTTAGGGTACAATCAGATCAAGATGCATCCTGAAGATAAGAAGCATACTGCCTTCCGTACACCACTGGGATATATTGCTACACTGTCATGCCCTTTGGATTGAAGAATGTCGGGGCTACATATCAGCGAGCTATGAGTAACATATTCCATGAGCACTTACGCAAAATAGTAGAATATTACGTAGACGATATTGCTGTTAAAAGCCGCTTCAAGGGTACTCACATCCAAGACTTGAAGACAGTATTCGAGTTGATGCGCCTACATCAACTCAAAATGAATCATACAAAGTCCTTTCTTGGTGTATCCAGTGGCAAATTCTTGGAATTTGTCATTACCGCTAAAGGTATTCAAGTGGACCCTAATAAAGTGAAGGCTATCTTAGAAATGCGACCACCCCGTAATATGAGGGAACTCAGGAGATTTCAAGGTCGTCTGGCTTATATCAGGAGATTCATATCCAACCTCTCTGGGAGATGTCAACATTTTTCTCGCCTGATGAAGAAAGGTGTGTCCTTTGTGTGGGACGAAGCCTGTCAGCAAGCGTTTAATGATATCAAACGCTACCTCACTAATCCTCCAATTCTGGTGCCTCCCGTCATAGGAAGACAATTTTTGCTGTATATTCGAGCAATGGATCATTCTTTGGGAGCTCTCCTCGCACAGAAGAATAATGAGGATCATGAACAGGCTATCTACTATTTAAGCAGGATGATGGTCGGAGCTGAACACCGATACAGTCCAGTGGAAAAAGAATATCTGGCCCTAATGTTCGCCATTCAGAAGACGCGACATTATGTCACAGGCCAAACTATTCATATCATCTCCAGGATCAATCATCTTCGGGTATTGATGAACAAGCCGAGTGTTCTCAATTCCCAACTCGCGACTTGGACGATGTTATTAACACCGTATGATATGGTGTATGTCCCTCAGAAGTCCATAAAAGTTCAGGCCTTGGCTGATTTCTTAGCTGCTCATCCAATTCCGAAAACCTCTAAGCTATACGAGAATATTCCCGACGAAGTTGCAGAATGTAATTCCGCAATGAAAAGTGACACATGGCAGCTATTCTTCGATGGTGCCTCCAAGACTGGTCCCAGAGGAAACGTAGTTTCAGGACTAGGAATTGTCCTGGTCACTCCTGATAAACTCGTCATCTATCGAGCATATTCTCTTAGCGAACCCTGCTTTAATAATGTGGCAGAGTATAACGCTCTACTAATCGGGCTCCAAGTCGCTAAAGAATTGGATGTGGAATACCTGAAAGCTTTTGGTAATTCTCTGCTGATCGTCAATCAGGTCAGAGGAATATATGAAGTCCACAATCCAGACCTCATTCCTTATCACCAAGCAACAATCGAGATTGCAATGTCTTTCAAAGGATTCTTCCTAGAGCACGTGCCTCGATCTAAAAATTTGGAAGCCGATGCTCTGGCCAGTCTAGCTGCAGATCTAGCTGTTCCTATAAGGAGGCATAATTCGATAATTCTTCTCAACAGAGATCTATTCTATGTGAAAAATAACTTTCACATAGAATGCAGCTACGCCTCAAACACGATTCCTCCTAAGAGAGACTGGAGAAGGCCCTTTATAGATTTTGTGGCATATAAAATCTTACCAGAGGATCCTAAAGAAGCAGTGTCTATCAAAAGACAATAATTACGCTTCTATTTTGATGCCTCTTCACAAAGTCTATATCGTCGAACATACGATGGACTACTGTTACGATGTCTCTCCGATGATAATGCAAGGCTGGTCATCTGTGAAGCTCACGACGGTATATATGGAGCACATCAACCCGGTCCTAAGTTACAGGATCGTATTAGGAGGATGGGCTACTACTGGCCTACTATGATTGCAGATGCAGTAAAATATGCAAGACAATGCAAAGCATGTCAAGTTCATGTGGATTTTATACATCAGCCTTCTGAGTATCTACATCCTATCATTGCATCATGGCCCTTTGAAGCATGGGAAATAGACATCATTGGTCCTATTCACCCGTCATCTTCTAGAGGACATCGGTTCATATTGGCTATCACGGACTACTTCTCTAAATGGGCGGAGGTAATCCCCCTTGCTGAAGTAAAGACATCCAACGTGATCAGCTTTATCAAGCACCATGTCATTTATCGCTTTGGGATACCCCGAAGGATAATTCATGACAATGGGCCCCAATTCATCAACCAAGCATTTCACCGATTTTGTGATAAGAATCAGATACAAAATATGGCCTCTACGGCATACAATCCGGCTGCTAATGGTTTGGCGGAAGCCTTCAACAAAACCATCATCAAACTCTTGAAAAAAGTTCGTTTCTTCGAACAAAAGAGATTGAAATGAGAAGCTGGAAGAATGCCTCTGGGCATACCGCACAATGGTACAAGCACCGACGGGTTGTACCCTATTCTCATTAGTCTACGGGTGTAAAGCAGTTCCCCCCATTGAAATCCAAATTCCATCACTCAGAATAGCAGTGGCTAATGAGTTGACTCAGGAAAATAACGATCAACTACGGCTTCAAGAGCTAGAAGGATTAGACGAGAAACGCCTTCAAGCTCAACAGCGCATTACGTTCTACCAGGCACGCATTTCCAGAGCTTTTAATCGAAAAATGAAGGAGAGAGTGTTCAAAGTTGGCGAGCTAGTTCTAGATGTAAGGAGGCCAATGATCATTACACACAAGAGTAAGGGTAAATTCTAGCCCAAATGGGAGGGCCCTTATGTGATTGAAACAACATTTTCAAACGGCGCTTACAGATTAGCCAAGCCTAATGGAGATCTGATAATGGCTCCTATCAACGGCAAATTCCTGAAGAGGTACTACGCTTAACCTCCCTTGCTTAAACGGAGTATGGTGAAGATCTTATTCTGACAATACTACGTACAAAGACTGGTTGGAGCATATTCTATCATGTCCATATAACCTCTGAATAGATATGTTTAACTAATTTGGAACTTCAAAATCTATTACGTCCATATTACCTCTGATAGTGTTTTGTACACAAATTTAGTTGGATCATATTCTATCATGTCCATATAACCTCTGAATAGATATATCCAGCTGAAGCTTACCGAAAGTATATCACGTCCATATTACCTCTTATATCACTTTCACCCTAGCCTATCATTTATATTCAAAAAATAATGGGTCCACGAAGTCAGATAAAGTCTCTTTATACCTCCGGGAAGAGCAAATTACATAGAAAAGTAAAAATTACATCATTGGGGAGGAGCAGTCAAATTATGAACCTGCTGTGCCAAGGCGGCCATCCTCTCATTCCTGGAGTCCAGGACGTTAGCGCGAGCCCACTCCAGTCGTGCCACGTCATCACTCAAGAGGGATAGTTCGGACCGAGCATGAACAAAATTGGCACGAATGACTCCCGCCTTCCTTAAGGATTTTTCGGGAAACCATTCGTGAAGATGATAGTCTGAACAAAAAAAAATTTAGTATCAGAGAAGTGATAGTTCAGAATTCTACGCGACTCCTCGTTCAAAATAGCATGGCAGTTTGGATCTTCAAAGACGACTTAATGATAAAAAGTTTTCTACGCGTCTTCAGTTATGCGTAAAAGATGGGACGAGATCAGATACTCTTTTTATCAGAGTTGGCGTAAAAATTATTCAGATATGCCGAAGCTGCACACATTCAGACTTCCTCACATCAAATATGGCAAATCATCAGATGCGTAAAAGAAGACAATTTTATTAAATTATGATTACATATGATGAAAATCCAGTCTACAAAGAGTTTTTTATCTTCATGATTACATATGATGGAAATCCTTTTTTCTACAAAGGGTTTCTCATTTTCATTTAAGATCACACCAAGAATCTGTTTTGCCAGGTTCTCATATTGGTGTAGATCTTTTTCGTCTTCTACGACACTTCATCAGCTTCTGCGGTCGATGAACAAGAAAATGGTGAATGGCGGGAGGATACAAAACTGGGCATGTGTAAATTATTCAAGCCCACCCTCCATACACCATGGCCGGCATGCCCTAGAAATTGTGTTGGGGGTTCAGACCCAACTTAATACTGGTAGACAGGGCCAAGCTGTCTGCCTTCGTCCAGCGCCATGATGGGAGAAAATACAGCTTGCAAGTAGTGTGGCCAAATGAGACCATTCCTCTCTCCTGGACGAATCGCCATATGAAATTGCTAATCATCCCGAGCAAAGGAAGCTATGATATCCTTCCATGATCCATCGTTGCAGAGGACATTTGCTTGAAGATGCCTCTTTTTACGGCTCCTTAAATGCTGAAAGAACATGATCTTCTTCTTCCCAAGTCAACCCGACGAAGCTCGGCAACAATCTCTTTGTGGTTAAGGAAGTGTGGGAAAAATAGGTTAACCCATTCGCCTTTATATAGGCAGAGGAGAATACACCAAATCCCAACAAACTCCTAAAAATTTGCCAAGAAATCAGCCTCGCGGAAGGAGTCAACCTTGACCGTTTCATGCTTCATTCAAAGTGTTTCAAATTACAAGAAATTTGAAAACTTTGAAGGGGGTCTTGTAGAAGCATGAAAAATATGCTGAAGAATTATACGCGTAAAACCCTCAACATCCAGGAAGCCGCGTAAACAGAGCTCCAGCACTGGGTGGCGTAAGACATGACTTCAGAGCCATTGGCGTACAACAGAGCTTCAACGCTATTTCAGCAAAAAATATAGCTCCAGAACAACCCGCGTAGTGCAGTATTTCCAGACTATTTTCGGGTAAAAAAGGTTGCTACATCGCCACTTCGGCGTAAAATCTGTCTGCTTTTAATGCAGCGAAAAGTTGTACGAGGAACTCTTCGTATTCCTCGAATGAACCTGTCAGTTGAAGCAGTGAACCTGACTCCTGACAAAGAGTACTGCACGACGATCAAGAGGACGGCTGTTATGATGACTCTGCACAGAACTCCAGACTGTCGTCTAGTGACATAACCCTTGATATAAGACGTCGTTTACGCATTCAAGGAATACGCTGCCTATTCTATACAGGCAGACATGAGCTTTACGCTCAGGATGAGACGAAACCAACAGCCACGTCAAAAGCTGTTCTTCATACAGAACTCGAGGCACGACTCTGCAATTAATGCGCGAGATGGGGGCAGATCTCTGCATTTAATGCATGAGATTTGGTTCTACTTTTAATGAATGGGTGAGCTATAATTAGGGCTAATACGTCCACATCACCATCCCCGCACATTACGCCAACCAGGCTATTTTCAGCTATAGGAGTACGCCGTACGCTATCTCCTTGAAATACGCCGACCTGGCTATTTTCAAATATAGGAGTACGCTGTATGCTATCTTCTCGAAATACGCCAACTCAAGCTATATTTGCAAAGGTGCGTGATAAGGCTATCTGGCTCAGGATACGCTCAAAACCTCAGTCAAAGAAGGATAAACTGGCTATATTTACGCTGGTCACCTATCCATGCAGCATCAAGCTTTATGCAAATTTTGGCTTCTACGCCTACTTGGCTTTTACGCCAACTTGACAGCTACTTGGCTTTTACGCCAACTTGACAGCTATTTGGCTTCTACGTCAACTTGACAGCTATTTGGCTTCTACGCCAACTTGACAGCTATTTGGCTTCTAGGCCAACTTGAAAGCTATTCGGCTTCTATGCCTACTTGGCTTTTACGCCATCAGAATAGCTACTTGGCTTTTACGCCATCAGAACAGCTATTTGGTTTTTACGCCAATGAGATAGTTATTTGGCTTTTATGCCAACCATCTCTACGCGAGGGGCAGTTATCTACGTGGCTTGCATGCCGTGATCTTCGATGAGCGATTATACGCGTTACCTCATAATGAGACACGCGTCACATGCCAATTCAAGAGATCATTCATACGTGGGTAGCAATTATTATAACTGCCGCATAAAAGGTGCAGCTCTGTCCGCTGTTCGGTTTCTACGCCGATTATAGCTGAACTCTATAAATAGAGACCTCCGTCCATGGAGGTCCAAAGGTCGAAGAGCCGAAGGAAAAGGGTGGAAAGTCGAGGATTTCCAAGAAAAGAGAGTATATTCAGAGAGTGTTTTGGCAACGAGAGTTCAATCTCTCCTGCAGTCTTTGAAGCTTCTTTTTCGTCTTCTACAGCACTTCTTCGTCATTGTGTGGTCAAAGGAACAAAGTGATCGACCGCAGATCAGACTTCTATTGTCACGACCCGCACCCGATATAGGGGTACGAGAGTGTGGGTACGTCCAGCCTACGCCGCAGCATCGGCGGTAGAACGCTGTCTAGGTCATAATACTAACTAAGCAATCTCACACGAGCATCCAATCTCCATAAGGAGGCACGGATGACACAAAAATGAATAACATACTCAATCACATAACTACAGCACGATAAGAAATCGAAGAAATAAAATAAAATACAACACAAGTCTAATGTAAACATTCTAACTCAACATAAATCCAAGTCTCAACAAAAATGTCGGAGACAAATCCGGTACCAAAATAATATGCTAAAAGAACTAACTAGGTAACTAGTGATTCCGGCTAAACCTCCCGGAATCACGACTGCACTACTAAGTCCAAGACTACAGCTACTCACCCTGATGGTCCACAAGTGTCGGATACCAGTCCTCTAGGCATAGTCTGGAAAATATTTTCCAGTCAGGAAGGAGCAAAGTACATTTCTAAATAGCAGTTCTATATCAATGATATATACTATGTAGCAGTATATAGATGGAAATATACAAGATGTATGCATAGGTACGAGAAACATACAATAAAGGATATACTGGAAATACTGTAAGTAAATGCAGGAAAGGGAACAATATGTCAATGAGCAAGAATCCTATGACTAAGTGTGTGAGTACTAGCTTTAACATGTGATCGGCTTGGGACTAGTAAACTCATTACATTGGTTAGCGATCATCCTTGAGGTCAGGCTAATCCGTAAGAATAGCTATGATGCGAGTAATAGTCAGGCTAACCATATGTAACAGTGATGAGGCATGTAAAGGTAAGGCTGCACCGATGTGAGGCGTGGGTGAGCTATGATGCATATAAAGTTGGGTATGATCACATATCTACACTAAAATACTCCCCACCCTCGACTGGTGTAGTAGATCCAATCATGGTACGCTATGGCACGGGATTCCCTAGGAAGGTAGTAAATCTCCCCGGGAATCAGTGTCTGTACATGCACAAGATAACAAGGAAACAAGTCTTGTACAAGCTACACCATGAACAAGGAATAACATCTCATGACGAGATCCGTATACACCAATCCGTGTAACCAGCGTGTCGAAATATGGATATTTACACTAGATACAATGAACATAGGAGATATCATAAATTAGAAGCTAATCAGAGAATGTACTCGCCTTGGGTCCTTAGCTGGTGAATACCGAGGTCCTGTTCCAGAGTATCGTCTGGAGGATCCAACAGTCCTATAACATATAATAAATAATACAACATTTGCATCAGATGCTATACTAAACACACAAGTGTATAACTCAGGGGCTATGTCAGGTATGATACTGGTCAACTAGGGTCATCTAGTAGACATACATCTATAACACATTATACCTATTTAACTAACATATATACTTGCAATACATATATATACACCAAATTGAATACACATACAATATATATACCAATTAATCATATATCGTATATATATATATATATATATATATATATATATATATATATATATATATATATATATATATATATATATATATATATATATATATATATATATATATATATATATATATATATATATATATATATATATATATATACATACTAGTTGAACCATACGTATACTCATATATATGCAAAAAAAAAAATTTAAAATATACATATATATTGTCAACATTATTATTAAAATATACTAATATTAATTCACCAAATTAAATTTATACTATATATATATATATATATATATATATATATATATATATATATATATATATATATATATATATATACCAATAAAATACAAAACTATATACTTGCATATGAGTACATATATATATACTAATTTAAAAATACAATACTAACATATATGAGGAATACATAAATACTAATACATGAATTTAATTTGTACTAGTATATGCTTTTTATTAAATAGATATCATATATAAAAATAAACCAATATATATATATATATTGAGAATATATATAGTATATACAATATACATATACCAAATTAATCATATATACTAGAATACGTATATATATATATATATATATATATATATAAATCATATTAAATATATACATGTACATATACATATACATATTATCATTAATTATACATATTAATTACATTAATTTACTAATACATTACATTAACCATCATAATACATTACATTAACCATCCTAATACATTACATTAACCATCCTAACACATTACAGTAACCATCCTAATACATTACATAGAGAAAGAGGGAAGAGGGTGCTCACTATGGGGGTGGCTCGTCGGAGGCCTGGCTCGCTGGAGTTCAGCAGGGAGCTCCGGGGAAGCTGACCGGAGAGGTTGGTGAATGCAGTCGCCGGAGTCGACTGATGCAGGGAGCTGCGGTGTAGCTCGGTCGTGATGAGGGGATGGAAGAGATGGAGGAGTGGAGGATGGCTCCTCCGGCGGGTCGGCCGGAGAAGAGGGCCGAACTGTGGAGCTTAGTGAGCTGGAGGGATGAGCTCGTCTGCGGAAGGAAACTCGGCTGTGCGGGGAGGAAGCTCGGTTCGATCTGGCCGAAAGAAGAAACGATGGGTGGTCGACTGTTGATGAGAGTGGCTCACCGGGAAAGAACCAGGGAGCGGTCGGAGTTGCAGGCCGGGGCTGAGGGATGAGGCTGAGCGGTCGAACGGCTCTCGGCGGCTGACCGGAGCTCGGCCGGGTGATCGGGTGGTAGGGGAAGAAGTGGAGCCGAGGGAGGAAGGCTGTGCCGGAGTCGAACGATGGTGGTGGAGGAAGCTTGAGGTGTGGAATGCAGCGCCGGAGGGAGGAGCAGGGAGTCGGACGATGGTGGTGGATGGTTGTAGCAGTCGGAGTCGATGGGGAGTTGTACAGCAGTCGGTTCGAGGTCGATGGTGGGAGGTCGGCTGAACCGCCGGAGTTGCAGCTGTGGGGGAACGAGCAGTGGTGGGGGACGGACCCTCCGGCGGTGGCCGGAGAAGAGAGCCGGGCCGGGGAACAGCAGGGAGAGGTGGTAACAGTGGTGGTGGTGGTGGTTAATGTCCCCCCCCCCCCCCCCTCTCTCTTCAAAATTCAAAAAGAAGGAGAAGAAAAAGAAGGGAAGAAGAAGAAGAGAAGAAGAAAAAATGGAGAAATTTTAGAATGGGGAGGAGGCTACGGTTGGGGGCTTGGGGCTAGTCTAGGTTTTGGGGATTAGGGCTAGGTGATAGGACATTAAATAGGGAGAGTGTATGTGGAAAATCAAGGGTGAGGATGCACCCATTTTAAATGGGTGGTCCTGATTTGTCATGAAGAAAATTTTCTACATGTGAGGATGGGGTGTTGACTAGTCAATATTGGGCTTCTCCATTTGGTTGAACCAATGGGGTGTAGACACCTAATATAAATTTGCAAATTAGCCCCCGTAAATTTGGGTATTTGCACAGATGCATAAAATAATGAAATTTTGGCGGGTGATTCGGTGTTTGGCGTTTTGCAGAGTGAGAAGGCGTTGTGTGTGTCGTACGGGCTCAAATAGCAAGGTACTAGAATTAAACCGAGATTAACGGAATTAACGGGATCAGTCAAAAATGCTATCCTCAAATTAATTAGAAATAAATGCAAGCTGTGTTCAAAAATTAATTAGGAGTACATGGGGCCAAAATCAGGTCGGGTCATCAATATCATTAATGAAGAAGACTCAGAACATAATATTACCCTAATTTGGGCCGCACGAAAAATAGGTCAAGATTGCCTCCAATTTCGGTTGGAACGCACAACGATACAAAATAGGAATTTATTTAGGAATTAAATAAACGTTCGCGACGATTTTTGTGTGGCTAAAAATGAGGTACATATAGCATAATTATGAGTTACAAAAAATAGCAGAATGGAAGGCGGGCATGTCTAGGGCAATGTTGTAAAATTTGTTGGAAGGCAAAAGCTAGGGTAGCGCTCCGAATATCGAAGCAACGGCAGCGCGCAACAATTAATTTAATACGGTAATTAATTACGACATCAAATAATTAAAATTATAATTAATACAATTAACACGAAATTCTATAATCCGGACAGGTGTTCGTCTATTGGGCCTCTAGGTCAAGTCTACCAGCTCAGACATAAATGAACACTGTATATATATATAATATATTTAAATACACACCTCAGGCAATTATTAAATTTAAATACAATATCGAGAAATCATTTAATGTAAATACCATAACATTAATAATATCTAAAAAGTCGAAAATGCCCCTATTTTCGGAACGTGGTAGTGACAAGTCTACCCTTCTTAAAAGAATTTCGTCCTCGAAATTTAAAATTCTCATAGTATTATTTATACATTATTTTATTTTCCATCAATAGTTAATTCATCCAACCCACATAATCCTGAAATAATCCACCTTGTCGTTTCACAATCTTCAAAAATTTCTGAAATTACTATATTCCTGAAATATCCTCAAAAATAAAAATCAGTTTCCATTTTCTCACAATTCCCTCCGAATTTAAATTAAAAATTAAATACTCAAAATTTGATATCTGTTCCTCAAATTTAGTTTCAATCAATGTATTGAATCTCGTCCCAAAAAGTCTGAATCCAAACAATAATCCATCAATGATATGATTCTTCAGTTTCTTTTTTTTTCTTTTTTTTCCTCAAAATACTCAACAGTGCGACACTGCAACACCTACAATATAAAAATTTTAAAAATTCATAACTTGAGGTCAAATAAATATAATGACAATCTCCTAAATTTTCTCAACTTTTAATCACCAATTATATCATATCCTAACCTTCCTAAAATTAATAAATCATCAATTTTTGCCATCTTAATTTCTTAACTCTCCTTTTAAATTAAGGTTTATCCTCGAATTTCAATCATACCTCAATCTTCGTAAAATCAATGATCCATCGATTCTGTTACATTAACTCCTTAACTCTTTATTTAAATGAATGCTTATCCTCAAATTTTAATCATCTTGTCCCTTTTGTCAAGTCATAACCTCTTCATAGATCTTTGCTATGGTCAAAACCCCAATGATCATGGCCTAAGAAAATTTTCCTACAGTCATACAACATACCACCTAGAGGAAACATGCATGGTTATGGTCTGTCTTATCATGGTATTGCATTCTCTGTCAGGGTGTACTACTAACTATATTCTAACAAGAAAATCATGCATACGAACTACAGTACTAGAAAAAAAATCAGTCAATCAATCAAATAGGAAAGAACAGAAGGAAGGAAATAACAAAACATACTAACACGTTACCTGCAGTACCAGTCTCCTCGACCGTCATCGCAATTGCACCGCCCTGCTGGAGTGGCTCCCTACGCGGGTGCTGAGCAATATACGGTCCCACAGGTAGCCTAACTGGATCTTTATAATTTGGAGCTGCGCGCTGAACTAGGGGGCAATCCCTCATTCGGTGTCCTGCATCGCCACAGCGCAAACAAAGTCCTAGCCTCGCTCTACAACTCTTCCTAAGATGACCTGGCTTCTTACAGTAAAGACAAGTCTAATCCTGCTGAACACGAACTGGTGCCTGGTACTGTTGTTGATACTGAAATGCCCTCGGCTGCCGCTGGCCAGGATACTGCTGGGCAACTCTCTCAACTGCCTGTAGTGCCATCTGGTGAGCGTTCTTCATGCTCTCTCTCATTAGTTCCGTTTGCGCCTGTTGTGCTTCTGCTTGCACCCTCAGAGCCTCAGCTTGAACTCGCTGAGCATCTGTCGTCACTTTCTGGGCATCTACCATGCCCTGGATCAAGGTAAACATCTGTGCCCCGTCAATGGGCACACCTCCGGAAATCGGAGTCGGTAAAGGAGGCTGGTTGTCCGTCACAGCTGCGGCTATCCTCTGAATAGGTGGGGGGAAGACCCCCGGAAAGTGCAGATACTCCCACATGCATCGGAGATGTCGGAGGAACTATGGTTGTCTGTCCATCAGGTGGAGAGGTGGCAGACCCCTCTAAAGCTGGTGCTCTCACTCTCATAGATCGTGTCCTCGGCGACATCCTGAAGACAGATCCAAAAGAATCAATTAAGGCAATAGATGCGATATCATCAAGGAAGGACAGTAAGGTTCTAAAGAAGCAACATTCAAGATAATTAGATGGAAATATTCCTAGTTGTGATTGCACAGGTCAACGATGCATCCAAGGTTTGATACCTCTATCCCTTTAGGTACCACAGTTCTACTACAAGCACACTCACTGCTAGCTTCCTTACCTACTAAAATTGTTCATACTAGTTGTTCTTTATCACTCAAGTGCACACCAAGTGCAACACACCATACTAAGTACTGTTCTCCCTTACAACTCTAGATGGACACCCAAGTCCGTTTGCAGTGCCATCACAATCATGCCCAAGTCAACGGATCCTTACGTATACACTTCGTCCACCCATATATTATTATATATTTCTTACCCACCGAAAAATTAACCCTCAAAATAAGATCATCAAAGTTTTAACTCCTTTAAAATAAAATGCATTTACTTCCTCAAAAATCCAATACTCAATATCGAAATAAAATGGTAATCAATTCTAAAATCTTTATAGCCTTGACCATGTTTATTGAACCAAATTTAGTCCTCAAATATTTAAATAACATAAAAAATCGCAGCTCCTTAAAATTCAAAAATTTTGCAATTCACTCCCATTTTTCAAACGATAAAATTGAATCCTCAAGCATACATATAAATACTCACAGTCTTTAATACTCAAGTGCACACTAATACACTAATTATTTACAATCTCAACTGTGTACAAAAATTGTGCTGCCCGAATTATCTGCACTATTTCTTCCAAATGATCATCATCACTGATATTCCTTCTCCTCTATCTATAGTGCCAATACTAACTATATCACACCTATCATAGAACTATTGCTACAAGGCACTACGCTATGGGTTATTTTAGATTAATGCCTACTGCTCACATGTCCAACTAGGAAACACTTACAACTTACTAGCAACACTCAGTCAATAATAATACTCAAGACACAGCCATAATTACAAGTCACTAATTATCATACTTAACAAGGAATCCTCAAGGAATAGGAGCTCAAAAGACTGGATTGAGGACTGAAGGTGTTCTACTGCTAGCAACAAAAAGAAACGATGGAAAAATTCTGTATATCAGAAATAGATAAGTATTGAGATGATACTTTAAGAACAAATTTTAAGACACAACCTGATAATCATACACGTCGGTCAGAAATCATGACGCTGAGAATCCTCGCCATGCCAGTAAGCATAGGGGCGATAAACGACAGGTTCCGTAACTAAGGTACGCAACCCTACAGTCATGTCATCTAGAATCTTCGCCACGCCAACCGGTACGGCTGCGATAACTCTAGGTTCCATAACCAAAGCAGACGTTTCCATTTTCTCACTGTTCTCATCAATATATGTCATCAGATGATATCGTAAAATTTAGTCCGTAAAATTTATCTCGGCATGAAATCAAACTCTACAATGAAATCAAAATCCTAATTTAATAACTGGTCAACAGGAATCAAACTCAATATCAACGAGTGAGGACGGACGGAAACAAGGCGAAGGATTTAAAATTAGAAATTATAATAAGATTCTCAAGGGGTCGTCCCAGGAATCTCTCAAGAATTTGTGATTGAGTATCCTCTCTCATCCTAGTATCCTATGTCCTATATTCTATAGCAGGCACGTAGTAGTACAACTATGACGTCGCACTATCACGATATCGCACAACTTGCAAAGTCTGACCTGCATGGGCCACCACTAAAAATGTGTCACTATCCGCACCCGATATAGGGGTACGAGAGCGTGGGTACGTCCAGCCTACGCCGCAGCATCGGCGGTAGAACGCTGTCTAGGTCATGATACTAACTAAGCAATCTCACACGAGTATCCAATCTCCATAAGGAGGCACGGATGACACAAAAATGAATAACATACTCAATCACATAACTACAGCACGATAAAAAATCGAAGAAATAAAATAAAATACAACACAAGTCTAATGTAAACATTCTAACTCAACATAAATCCAAGTCTCAACAAAAATGCCGGAGACAAATCCGGTACCAAAATAATATGCTAAAAGAACTAACTAGGTAACTAGTGATTCCGGCTAAACCTTCCGGAATCACGACTGCACTACTAAGTCCAAGACTGCAGCTACTCACCCTGATGGTCCACAAGTGTCGGATACCAGTCCTCTAGGCATAGTCTGGAAAATATTTTCCAGTCAGGAAGGAGCAAAGTACATTTCTAAATAGCAGTTCTATATCAATGATATATACTATGTAGCAGTATATAGATGGAAATATACAAGATGTATGCATAGGTACGAGAAACATACAATAAAGGATATACTGGAAATACTGTAAGTAAATGCAGGAAAGGGAACAATATGTCAATGAGCAAGAATCCTATGACTAAGTGTGTGAGTACTAGCTTTAACATGTGATCGGCTTGGGACTAGTAAACTCATTACATTGGTTAGTAATCATCCTTGAGGTCAGGCTAATCCGTAAGAATAGCTATGATGCGAGTAATAGTCAGGCTAACCATATGTAACAGTGATGAGGCATGTAAAGGTAAGGCTGCACCGACGTGAGGCGTGGGTGAGCTATGATGCATGTAAAGTTGGGTATGATCACATATCTACACTAAAATACTCCCCACCTTCGACTGGTGTAGTAGATCCAATCATGGTACGCTATGGCACGGGATTCCCTAGGAAGGTAGCAAATCTCCCCGGAAATCAGTGTATGTACATACACAAGATAACAAGGAAACAAGTCCTGTATAAGCTACACCATGAACAAGGAATAACATCTCATGACGAGATCCGTATAAACCAATCCGTGTAACCAGCGTGTCAAAATATGGATATTTACACTAGATACAATGAACATAGGAGATATCATAAATTAGAAGCTAATCAGAGAATGTACTCGCCTTGGGTCCTTAGCTGGTGAATACCGAGGTCCTGTTCCAGAGTATCGTCTGGAGGATCCAACAGTCCTATAACATATAATAAACAATACAATGTTTGCATCAGATGCTATACTAAACACACAAGTGTATAACTCAGGGGCTATGTCAGGTATGATACTGGTCAACTAGGGTCATCTAGTAGACAGACATCTATAACACATTATACCTATTTAACTAACATATATACTTGCAATACATATATATACACCAAATTGAATACACATACAATATATATACCAATTAATCATACATCGTATATATATATATATATATATATATATATATACATACTAGTTGAACCATACGTATACTCATATATATGCAAAAAAAATACATTTTAAAATATACATATATATTGTCAACATCATTATTAAAATATACTAATATAAATTCACCAAATTAAATTTATACTATATATATATATATATATATATATACAGATATACCAATAAAATACAATACTATATACTTGCATATGAGTACATATATATATATACTAATTTAAAAATACAATACTAACATATATGAGGAATACATAAATACTAATACATGAATTTAATTTGTACTAGTATATGCTTTTTATTAAATAGATATCATATATAAAAATAAACCAATATATATATATATATATATTGAGAATATATATAGTATATACAATATACATATACCAAATTAATCATATATACTAGAATACGTATATATATATATAAATCATATTAAATATATACATGTACATATACATATACATATACATATTATCATTAATTATACATATTAATTACATTAATTTACCAATACATTACATTAACCATCCTAATACATTACATTAACCATCCTAACACATTACAGTAACCATCCTAATACATTACATAGAGAAAGAGGGAAGAGGGTGCTCACTGTGGGGGTGGCTCGTCGGAGGCCTGGCTCGCCGGAGTTCAGAAGGGAGCTCCGGGGAAGCTGACCAGAGAGGCTGGTGAATGCAGTCGCCGGAGTCGACTGATGCAGGGAGCTTCGGTGTAGCTCTGTCGTGATGAGGGGATGGAAGAGATGGAGGAGTGGAGGATGGCTCCTCCGGCGGGTCGGCCGGAGAAGAGGGCCGAACTGTGGAGCTTAGTGAGCTGGAGGGATGAGCTCGTCTGCGGAAGAAAACTCGGCTGTGCGGGGAGGAAGCTCGGTTCGATCTGGCCGAAAGAAGAAACGATGGGTGGTCGACTGTTGATGAGAGTGGCTCGCCGGGAAAGAACCAGGGAGCGGTCGGAGTTGCAGGCCGGGGCTGAGGGATGAGGCTGAGCGGTCGAACGGCTCTCGGCGGCTGACCGGAGCTCGGCCGGGTGATCGGGTGGTAGGGGAAGAAGTGGAGCCGAGGGAGGAAGGCTGTGCCGGAGTCGAACGATGGTGGTGGAGGAAGCTTGAGGTATGGAATGCAGCGCCGGAGGGAGGAGCAGGGAGTCGGACGATGGTGGTGGATGGTTGTAGCAGTCGGAGTCGATGGGGAGTTGTACAGCAGTCGGTTCGAGGTCGATGGTGGGAGGTCGGCTGAACCGCCGGAGTTGCAGCGGTGGGGGAACGAGCAGTGGTGGGGGACGGACCCTCCGGCGGTGGCCGGAGAAGAGAGCCGGGCCGAGGAACAGCAGGGAGAGGTGGTAACAGTGGTGGTGGTGGTGGTTAATGTTCCCCCCCCCCCTCTCTCTTCAAAATTCAAAAAGAAGGAGAAGAAAAAGAAGGGAAGAAGAAGAATAAGAGAAGAAAAAAAAAATGGAGAAATTTTAGAATGGGGAGGAGGCTACGGTTGGGGGCTTGGGGCTAGTCTAGGTTTTGGGGATTAGGGCTAGGTGATAGGACATTAAATAGGAAGAGTGTATGTAAAAAATCAAGGGTGAGGATGCACCCATTTTAAATGGGTGGTCCTGATTTGTCATGAAAAAAAATTTCTACATGTGAGGATGGGGTGTTGACTAGTCAATATTGGGCTTCTCCATTTGGTTGAACCAATGGGGTGTAGACACCTAATGTAAATTTGCAAATTAGCCCCCGTAAATTTGGGTATTTGCACAGATGCATAAAATGATGAAATTTTGGCGGGCGATTCGGTGTTTGGCGTTTTGCAGAGTGAGGAGGCGTTGTGTGTGTCGTACGGGCTCAAATAGCAGGGTACTGGAATTAAACCGAGATTAACGGAATTAACGGGATCAGTCAAAAATGCTATCCTCAAATTAATTAGAAATAAATGCAAGCTGTGTTCAAAAATTAATTAGGAGTACATGGGACCAAAATCAGGTCGGGTCATCAATATCATTAATAAAGAAGACTCAGAACAGAATATTACCCTAATTTGGGCCGCACGAAAAATAGGTCAAGATTGCCTCCAATTTCGGTTGGAACGCACAACGATACAAAATAAGAATTTATTTAGGAATTAAATAAACGTCCGCGATAATTTTTGTGTGGCTAAAAATGAGATACATAGAGCATAATTATGAGTTGCAAAAAATAGCAGAATGGAAGGCGGGCATGTCTAGGGCAATGTTGTGAAATTTGTTGGAAGGCAAAAGTTAGGGTAGCGCTCCGAATATCGAAGCAACGGCAGCGCGCAACAATTAATTAAATACGGTAATTAATTACGACATCAAATAATTAAAATTATAATTAATACACTTAACACGAAATTCTATAATTCGGACATGTGTTCGTCTACTGGGCCTCTAGGTCAAGTCTACCAGCTCAGACATAAATGAACACTGTATATATATATAATATATTTAAATACACACCTCAGGCAATTATTAAATTTAAATACAATATCGAGAAATCATTTAATGTAAATATCATAACATTAATAATATCTAAAAAGTCGAAAATGCCCCTATTTTCGGAACGTGGTAGTGACACCTATAGCAATATTTCTCCAGAATCAAATTTTTGTACTTAACATCCTCGTATAGGATTAATTGTACTTTTTTTTCTTGTTTGTAAACCAAAGAAAGGGTTTTGTGTAAACCTAGTTTCAATTTCTTTCGTTTATTATCAAACACATACCTCTGAAAGCAGTTTCAAATACATAATCGAGCATATATGACGAGTAATATAAATGATACAAGATGCACAAGTATTAAGAAATGTAAATACAGGTAAGACAGACAAATAATCACGATAAGGAACTGAAAAGTAAATACTGGAAATATGGAAATAAACTGCAAGTAGAAGAACAAAAATACTAGCTATGTGGTTTAGAGTGCAAGTTCGTTATGTGTTCGGCTTAGGTTGCACATGAGATATAAAGATAACTCGATTATACGTGAGGTGTATAATCAACATACACATGAGGTAAATAGGGCTTGATCACATATCCAACTTCTACTCCCCCTCCCCAACCAATACTCATGGATCTAAACATGACACGTTACGTACATGAATACGATATAGTCACACTAGCATACGAAATAGTGGATGCACATGAAGCACGTGAAAATCAATACCCGATGCACACGATAAAATATATGTGAATGAGTACCCGCTAAACACGGTAAGGGATAACATCTCCTGACGGGATCAATATAGTATCAGTCCGTGTAACCAAGTGTCAGTATCAAGTACACGGTTCTAGAACAAGTGATATATACAGTATCATGAAATGAAAACTAATAGAGAGATGTACTCGCCTGAGGTCCTGAGCAAGGTGTATCTCTCGATGCCCAAGCTGGTATCACACAGACCTATATATGGTATATTGCATCAATACAAGGTTTTGGAATAAAAATAAGTTAAACTGGTTCAATTATAGGTCATAAAGACATTTCTAAATTAAAATAGTCAAACTAGGTCAACTCTATGTCAAACTTGGTTAAACTAGCTAATTCTATGTTATATGAGTCTAACTCTAGGATATTAGATACTACACTATGTAACTAGGCCATACTAGTTATTCTAAGATGCTAGGATACCAACAAAGTACCGTATCATAAGATACGCAAGTTATTAGATATGAAAATACTTAAAAATACTAATATATATATATATATATATATATATATATATATATATATATATATATATATATATATATATATATATATATATATATATATATAGTACTCTTAGCTAACTATTGCTAAGTGGATACCTTGGCTTTGAACCAATGCGGTATCACACCACTTACACACCCATCTTGATACTAAACCCAATACCTTGAGCATAAACCAATACCTTGGTATCATAAGGTTATTCAAATCCTAACATGTAATTAACTACCCATACACCTAACTATATACTAACATGCATTAAACTTATACAATACTCTACTAGCTAATGCTAATTAGTGCTCATCTACATATACATCTCTCATATATATATATATATATATATATATATATATATATATATATATATATATATATATATATATATATATATAACTTACTAACCACCAATATATATATATATTATATATATATATATATATATATATATATATATATATATATATATATATACACACACAACTAACTAGTATAACAATATTACATATATATAACTAACTAGCCTAACAATAAAACTAACTAACTAACTAGAGCTATAAATCAAGGCTAACCCTCTTACCTTGTTGCTGCCCTTGTTCTTGCTGTTGTTGTTGCCTTTGCTACTGCAGTTGCTGCTGCTCTTAGTTGCTGCTAATGCTGCTGCAGTTGAATGATGCTGCTATTGCTGCAGTTGATGCTTATTGTGGTTCTTGTTGTTACTGCAGAAGCTGTTATTCTTGTTGTAGTTGCATGCTGCTAGCTGCTCCTCTTGCTGTTGCTGCTGCAGTTGGTTGTTCTTGTTGTTGTTGTAGTTGAACTACTCTTGTTGTTGTGTTGCTGAAGCTGCTGTTCTCTTGGTACTGAAGCTTGCTGCCCGACCCCCTCTCACTGAACACAACACAACACTCACACTCACTCACACACCCACACTCTCTATACTCACTCACATAAAAATATAACTAAACATACATACATACATACATACATACATACATACATATATGGAGTCTCTCTCTCGCTCGCTCTCTCTCTCTCTCTCTATATATATATATATATATATATATATATATATAACTACACTAGTAATGCATATAAACCCCCTATCTTTCATGACCACCAATCACCTCAAAATAAAACATAGACATTCACATAAATATACATATACATATATATCATACAACCATTATAATTATAACATTCTAATAGCTATTACCAAGTATATTGAATCTAAAATGCAATAAGACAAACACGTGGAGTGCACCGCACCCGTATCACACTCATTCTATGATACGCTTGCGACTAAAATGCAATAAGACAAACACGTGGAGTGCACCGCACCCGTATCACACTCATTCTATGATACGCTTGCGATAGGCTCCACCACACAACCAAACATATCCCGAAGGACACGAGCAAGTCTAAAATTATAATTATGAATAATACGAAGAGCTAGCTACTTAACTACGTGTCCGTGTTAAAATATGACATGTTCAAACCCCCGTGTCGAAAGAAAACCCCCAAATCAACCCGTATCTCCAAATTGTTGGGATACGGCCTACACGTATCCAATTGTGGATACGACACTAGTCACACACAATCAAACACATGTCAATTTGATCCAATTGACCTATTGACAAATACAAGATGTGCTAATCTCGGAATTCTCCCAAAAATGACACAAAATACCACATAACTTTCTCCATAGGCCTTCTATGAACCTAATTCCAATTCCTATGGGTAGCCTTAGCATATGGGGTGGTTCCTAATGATTAAATTATAGATCTAGAGTCTAATTAGAGAGGAAAAACTGAATTATACCTATTGAGAGATGGATTTCCAATAAAATTTTCAAGTTGGGTGAAAAGAGTCTCCAACTTAAAGATCCTTGCTCCTCCTTGTAGATCCTTGCTTCCTCCTTGTAGATCCTTATTCTAATAGCCTTCAATGATGAATAATAAAGGAATTAGAAAGAAATTTGAGTAGGAAATGGTGTAGAAATGAAGAAATTAGAATAGGAAAATTCTAGATATAAATTTGGAATGACAAATGAGGAGAGAGAGAGAGAGAGAGAGAGAGAGAGAGAGAGAGAGAGAGAGAGTCTCTCTCCACCCCTATGGTGGCCGGCCATAACCCCTCCCCCAAGTTACTATAGAAAGTCCAAATACCCCTTGGGGCTTGTCATGAAAAAATAATTAAGGAGGGAAGGTTATAGTCTAATTGGTTTCACTAATTAATTCATCCTCCTAATGAATGGGCTTACTATTGGGCTCAATTCTAACTAGAATCAAATGTTGGTCCATGGATCAATACTAAACTAGTTAGGTCCACTACACAAGTCCAAAATAAATCTAACATCTAACAAGAAATAAATAATACAATAAATAATATTTACAACATGCACAATATTTAATATAATATTTCTAAAAATAAAAATACTCATGCCTAATTACCAAACTACCCTTAGTTGAAAAACTTAGGGTGACAGTCCAACTGTCAACATTGTTGACAGTCCCAAAAATATAGGATTATCAACATTGTGACAGCCTTAAAAGAAGAAGGAGAAGAAGAAGAAGAAGAAGAAGAAGCAACAGCAACAGCAGCGACGACGGCGAGGGGGCGGGCGGCGGGGTGCGAGGGCGGGCCGGGGTGAGTCGCGCGTGGCGAGGCGCAGCGTGCGGAGGAGGAGGGGGTGGGGTGGGGGCGGAGGTGTGAGTCAGAACCTCCGGGGGGGCGGACTGCGGCTACCGGCCTTCGGCG